>OMLC01047230.1:0-10281 GCA_900302585.1 Regalecus glesne | reverse complement strand
CACATATCTCTCTCTCTCTCTCTCTCTCTCTCTCTCTCTCTCTCTCTCGCTCTCTCTCTATATATATATATATATATATATATATATATATATATATATATATATATATATATATATATATATATATATATATATATATATATATATACGCATACACACACACACACACAGGGAGGCATACAAATCTATTACGTCTACACCAGAGTCGGCGGGCTGTTGGTTGTAAAGAGACATACACAGTGGGTCAGATGGGGATGCTACCGTATCATGATGTCACTGTCATGGCCTCAACATGAGAGAGCCGTGAGAAAAAGAAAGACAAAGTCCAAGCTGTAAGGTCGAGAATAAAGCACCGACCCGGACAGCAGCATCTGACCACATTATCCCTGGTTTGAGCCTGCTGCCCTCACTAGGCCAGGGTGCGAAGGCTAACAGCAGAGTTTGTTTCCCCAACATACCGGCTGATGATAACATCTCACCCGCATGGGACACGAGGTCACGTCGATCCGTATCTCCCAGAGCAAGGCTAAACACTTCTCCAAAGTGGGACAGGGGGCAGAGAGCAGCGCTGCGTGTGCGCCTCCAATCACATGCCTAAAGCGCAAGACGCACAGGTTCACAGCCGCTTTGTGTCACCGCCACACTTCTGCCACACAGCATGTGGCTGCTGTGATGCCTGCACACGTCTGTGGGCCTCGCTTATCAGCGTGTGCATCGGTTCAGGGAACCTTCCAGATACGAGTGCATCAACATGGGGTCATGGCAGTAAATAGAATGGGGAGGCTTTATTCCAAAGAAAGAGAACCCACCCAGGGGTGGTGGTTGAGGTGAGTTCTCCCCCCTTCAATGTGAAGCGCACTGGGGGTCTAGATAAGCTCTACATAGATTTAATCCATCAAAAGAGAAAAAGAGAAACCCTCAGCAAACTAAGCCCTCTCTGGCGCTTGTCGCTGGCACCGGGCTCAGAGGGAAAACAGCCTGATGAGCCAATGAGTGAATCACAACAAAGGTGAATCAGCTCATCCGAGCACGGAGTTACGAAGGAAAACGTCTCATCAGTCACACAGGAGGCTCTTCAGTCTGAGCTGCCTGCAGGCATCCCCACCCTTAGACACCACACAGTCAGATAACAGCCCAAACCAACCGTGGCTTCGTGTGCTAATTGCTGTGGCTACTCTGGCAATTTGTGGCAACAGGCATGGGCGTAGGACCGTGAATGCTGGGATGGCTTCCAGCCCTCTACCTGTGCGCCCGTGCAGAGGGTTGGTGGCTGTGACAGGAAGGGTTTCCCCGGCAACGCTCTGCCACATGATGATGTGGATACTGGATCGGTCAAGGCCTCGATAAACAACGTCCGCCACTGGTGCTGTACCCTCACAACGTGCCGACGGAAGCTGTAAATTCTGCTGCGCTGACTCTCGAGAAGCGGAGCCAACTGAAAGACGAGGGCAAGAGCCATGAGTGCTACTCACAGAGGACCGGGGAATAGTGGCTGTCACAGCATTGTGAGATGATGGATGGACTCTCAGGCCCCCCACCTTTGTTCAAGGATGGTGGTTCCCTCTTAGTGTCAATGGTCTTCGACTCACGGTTCAAAACCGGCGTTCCTCCCTATCAACAAATTCAACTTTCTGGTATCAAGAAAATATATTTTGATACTGACCAAAGTCAAATTAGAAGCAATTTGACTCATCATGAGACATTCTTCCCGGCACGATGAATTATTGAGGTTCGTGTGGAATCATGTCTTCAAGGCAATGTCTTTGGCTACGGTGTGAAGAACAGAATCCTCCCGTTGGACCATAATGCATTAGGCAGAGTTTCAGTTGTGTTTTTCTGCTGTTGATGAGCAGGTATAGCGTGTCCTCTCTTCACAGCTTGTTCACCACCACCCCCCGTAAAGTTCTCTCACTTCTGCTCCTCGCTCTCACACGGGACATCCTGTTCGAGCGAATCTTCCTCTTTACTGGCTTTAGCGGAGCACAGACCTCGTCTTGTGTCTACAACCATGCGCTTGGTAAACACAGCATCTGGCCTTACACAGGGCAGCCCAACGTGACTCACGTTGTCCAATACCCACGGGCTGACTGCATGAATGGGACCAGTTATTTGTCCGGCAGACGCCCACTGCTGTCTCTGCAGTGTGTTCGGAGTCCACGATCTGTGAACAGCAGATCACCGAGCGCCTCCGAGCGTGAGACGGGCCCTCTGCCTCGTCAGCCTTCGACTGGCCTTTTTTACCGTTTCCCTCACTTCGCAAGTTAGAAGAGCTACACCGCAGACACAAGGCCGAACACGTGAAACCCCCTTCACCCTGTTCACCGAGCGGCGGTCGGGTTCTCCGGGAGCCCATGCAGGGTTTTTGCTTATTTCGATGACCGCTTGGTCCCGTGCGCGATGCTGTGATGTTTCCATGAGGACTGCATCACGTGTCAGTGACAGAGGGGGAAGCTCAATAGGGGGATGTAATATGGAAAACAGACCTAGACATTCTATCACTGTTTACTTTTGCTCTCGCGGGTTTACGTCACCGCCACATAGGACCGAGAGAAGGGATGGAATTCTCTACATCCACTGCAGATAACCGCATGTTTCCAAGCACATGCGACAGAGCAGAAACGAGTCACGGCCCCTCGACGGGATGATGGCGGGCTTCAGACGCGGTATGTGTCAAGACAATAACGCTTGGTCTGTAGCGACTCGATGCTTATGCAGGCAGACAGCTGTTTATCTCTACTGCGGTTCGAGGGATGTCATGACTCGTCCCGCAGACTGGGACACCCTGGTGCCATCCCAAGGAGAGGAACTGAGCTACAAAGCAGGAAATTTCCACTTGGTCGGCTCCCGGCAGCAGAAAGAGCACCTTTTAAGTCACTCTTCTGAAAAGCTACTGACTCTGCCAGCGGACCGTGTGCAGAGTCCTCATACAGATGGGTAGACGGACGGACAAACAAAAAGAAACGGATGAGTGGACAGACAGAAATGGTGTGAAAGAACATCGTCACAGGCCGCACAGCCAAATTCCACATCTTCACATCTTATGAGTCAGCATAGCTCAGTGAGCAGAGCGGTCATCTGGCAATCAGAAGGTTACAGGTTCAATCCATGATCTTACAGAAAGCATGTCGAGGTGTCCTTGAACAAGACACTGAACCCCTAACTGCTCCCAGAGCGCCTTATCATATATATATATATATATTCAGCAAGCCTTCAAGAGCGACTGCTGGTTAAATGACATAGCGGTTGTCTCCTAAACAGGACGGTGCTCATTTCTATGGCCAGTATCATTGAAACTGCTTGTAAACAGGTGATGTAACTTCAGGGCAGTCGTGCATGTTAGAAATCGACAACAGGGAAAGTGTAACTCCCTCACAAGCCTCATGTCTGCATCGTGAGGTGAGGTCGACCCTGCGAACCTCTTACTCAGTTGCATCCAGCAAGTCGTTCTACCAGAGACTGGACATTTCCAACAGTTTTAGCATGTTGTTTCATGATTCTTATGGGACGCGGCTCTCCACCATCAGGTAAAGGTAGTGAAGACTGACAGCAGATGGACTCTAGAAGGGTCACTGATGAGAATGCACTTCCTTTTAGTTGTGACACCTCATCCTGACAAGGTCCCTTCACAGGGAACCTTGATGTGTAAGAAACACTTTGTGAGACGAATCCATGAATAAGAAACTGTGTATCACTGCCCTCTAGTGGACAGTGCTGACATTCAGTGAGGCTCTATTTCCACAGTGGAATAGTTCACCAACATGAAGCATTTAGGGGTGATTATTTGTAAGTGGACTATGGCCACTTTAGCACCACTGCTGGCTAACTTAGATTCTCTTTTTGTAGGTGAATCAAACCTCCCCCTGTAAGCTAGACTTACTGATACACCTTCTGTTTTCAGAAGGTGTCTCAAAATACAAAAAATGTTTGTCTTAATATCTGTAAAACAAGGGCACCAAAATATTTTCCAAATTCAAAAGTGGTCAATTCCTGTATTGGAGTGACAGCCTGTCTAGGGTGTGTCCCTGTCTTTCGCCCGGTGGGCCCCGACGTGGACCCCAGCATGACTCCATGACCTGACTTTGAATAAGCGGTCGATGATTGATGGATGGAAGAAAATGGCTATATTGTGCTGAACAAGATTGAAAACTCACAGAGCCTTTAACAACAATTTCTTCCCACAAATTCTCTGGACAAAGCAGGTAAGGCAGGCACTCAAATCTGAGATCTCGTGAAAACAAAGGAGCGCTCAAGTATTTCCCCCCCTTCATTCTCTAATCTAGTGGCCATTGTGTGCCTTTCTGGCCGCCCTTGGCTTTATTGTCCCGATCAGCGCCAAAGACGTCAGTGTAGGGCAGTGATACTCCACATGTGCCACACAGGTTCTCTGTTACAACCCAACTCACCAACGAGCTGATTTCAGCGACAAATGACCTTCGGCCAGACAGGTGAGGACAAATCGGTGAACTCAGATGGCGCCATGTTGGAGAGGAAAGAAAACCTGCGTACACTTAGTACAGGAAAGAGTACTGCTGCTGTTTCCGGTGGGGGGTCCCTGTCCAGTGAACACTCTCAATGTGTTGCTGCCACCTCCTGGTGTTTCTTGGTAGTTCATTTAGGCAGAGTGACAAGGGTACATGGCATATTTGGATTTTTCCTCTCCACTGTATGTACATCCGAGCTACTACCAGGTACCTCCATTTAATTGAAAGGAACCATGTGCAGCTTTTTTACATTCACATCACCATTTGACGCACTGCACCAGTTTATAACGTCAAGCTAATTCATACCAGTGGTCCCTTGTCTGGTCAAATCAGAAAAAACACAATACAAACACAACACACTTTAAGAGTCAGGCAAAGATAAAGCAATACCATGCAAACATCAGACATATCAACAAGGCATAGACAACCACACACGTGTCACATCACAGACTGTAGAACTACACAATAACTACTGACAAATATATAACAGCTTGTCAGGTAACACCATGTCAGGGAGACCACAGTGTAATCGGTCAGTGAGTACAGATGTGACCCGCTTTAAACTGTCTCTTTAAGTGGATTTTAAAATGGGTAACAGAACTGCAGCTCCTCACACCATCTAATAGACAGAATTATACAGTGTAGAGGCTATGGTGTTGACTGATGTACACTGTGCCCTCACATAGTTCCTCTTGCTGAATTATGTCTCCTTTTTCTCCTTTTTATTTGTATATGACTTTAGATGAACCTTGGAGATGTGTAATTGGTACTAGCATGGTGGTCCAGACTACAATTTCTGGATTGTTGTTTGCTACTGCTTCTGCTGCCTCTTAGGATCATCAGCCACCAGTCCATTGGTCCACATTCTAGATAAAATGAGACTTAGCCTAGTGGCTTGATGTAGATTATTATTATTATTATTATTGTTGTTATTATTATTATTATTATTACTGTTGTTGTTGTTGATGATATTGTTATTCTATATCTTGTAATTCTATTATAATTATATAATAATTCTATTATCATCTCAGTGTTGTATGCTGTTGATTGTGTCTTATTCTGTGTGCACATCATCCATTGCAGAGAGATCCCTTCTCTGTGGCTCTCCCTGAGGTTTCTTCCTGTTTTTCTCCCTGTTAAAGGTTTTTAAGGGAGTTCTTCCTTATCTGATGTGAGGGTCTAAGGACAGGATGTTGTGTTAGCGTAAAGTCCACTGAGGCTAATTGTTAATTTGTGGTAATGGGCTATACAAATAAAATTGACTTGACTTGACGTGACTTGACTTATATTTATATATATACACATGTATACATAATCTTTGAATAAGTTATGTCTATATATAAATGATCACGTTTCTGTCTCGTCCCATCTCCTGTTTTTTATTTTTTTCAATTTGCTTCCCTCGTCATGTGATCTCTGGGTCATGTGATTACCCCCCATTGGCTGTTGCCTATACATAGGTGAAGCCATACCTCTGTTGACTGTTGAGCAGCCTTGATGGAGACCTCAGTGGTCAAAACATGCTGTCTTTTTTTAATATTTCCTCCTTGCTTAACCTTTTCATATATTTGAAGTGTCTGCATGGCCTTCTTCTTCGTAAGGCCACGGAGCATATTTGGGCTTTTTCTCTCGCTTGCATGTGTATCCCAGTGATAACCACAGTACACAGGTGGGCTATTTCATCCTTATCTGTGTCACAAATACCAGTGAGTGAGGACTCAGCACAATAGAGACAATCCCCACCAGCGTGGTCAGGGCCTCAGCTGTTCCCATGCAGCTGCCTGTAAGGACCCGTATTAAGTTCGCTGAGAGGGATACTGAAGGATGGCGAGGTTCAAGGCGGTCTGAGGGCCATAATACATATTGTTATGACACTGGCAGACAAATGATTGGCTGGGAAAGAGAATTGTTTTGATTCAGGCGGCCTTGTGATACCGAGGGATGTAAAAACATGGGATTTAGCAGAGGAGGGCTCTCTTCCCATGCCATGATATCACGCCCTGTCTTTTACCGGGGAAGCCTGCTGATCTCGTTTACGCTGCTCTCTCGGTAACAAGTCGTTAGCGATGGCCCAGAAGGTGGTGATGATCACAGGCTGCTCCTCCGGAATAGGCCTCAGTCTGGCTGTACGTCTGGCCTCGAACCCGGATAAGACATACAAAGGTAAATCTGAGTTGACAACCTTCACTGTGATGCGGCGCGATGTGGGAAATATCATCACCTTAGTCGCGTTGGGATATTTTGCACAATGCCTTTATAAACCGAGCTGCTTGCTTATTCATATTCATATTCATATTCATATTTAAGAATCTGATTGAGCTGCTTCACACTGAACTGTTATGTGGTTTTAATCATAAGATCATAGCACGTTTTTGAACAAAACTCCCTCAGACTTTAAGGTCGTAGCTTGTCATGGTCGTTAACCCAGACAGCAGAGCTCTGCGTGTTGTGTGTGTGTGTGTGACAGTGTCCAAAAGTCTCCCTGATCCAAGAGAAGATGATGAACGCTGATACTGAATTATCTCTCAGCGCCATTTCACAGCGGCCTCTCTGAGTTTGTTTTACGCTCAGAGTTATTCAGACCTACTCCGCTGGGTCCCTGTGATAGTCTGAGCCGGCAGTGTCCATCGCCCATATCTGCAATATGAATTACGGTTATGGTAAAAGAATATTAGAGACAGTTGTTGCTTATTTGCAAAGCAGTGTTTGTGTGGTCTTGTATGGTCTCTTACCCACGTCACTAAGCGCTGTTGTTTGTTCAGTCTATGCCACCATGAGAAACCTAGCGAAGCGGGAGCGTCTGCTGGAGTGTGTGAAAAATTTGCACAGGGACACTTTGGACATCCTGCAAATGGACGTGACTGACCAGCAGTCCATCCTGGATGCCAGGGACAAGGTGGCGGAGAAACGAGTGGACATCCTGGGTAAGCTCCGAGATTCCTCCCTCTGCTCCTAGAATTTGATATCGATTTTTAAAATGATGTCAAGATTTGTCGCCGGGTCGGTGTGTGTGGTCGATTGAAAGTACGCACATGGGGATCTTACCTCTGTCTTCTCAGTGTGCAATGCTGGCGTAGGGCTGATGGGGCCACTTGAAGTCCAGTCCCTGGATACCATGAGGCAGATCCTGGAGGTCAACCTCCTGGGAACCATCCAGACCATCCAGGCCTTCCTACCGGGGATGAAGGCCCAGGGCTGGGGCCGCATTCTGGTCACGGGCAGCATTGGAGGCCTTCATGGTGAGAGAGAAATATTTGAGGAATGGAGGGAAAAGGAGTGTTTAGGACCCTGCTCTGACATGGTCCAAATAATCCACGTCTGTTCACAGGTCTTCCCTTTAATGAGGTGTACTGTGCCAGTAAGTTTGCCATAGAGGGCGCCTGTGAGAGTCTGGCCATCCTCCTGCAGCACTTCAACATCCAGTGAGTGCCGAGTCTCCCCTGGCTTCACATAGTCGAGAGAGAATCGGGATCTAGTTGGTTTCCAGTTATGCTTGTCTTAATGGATCACGACACAGCTCAATTTAAAACAAAAATCAATATAATTCGAGTGTTTAAAAATGTGGGGGGAAAAATGTGAAAAGTAGAAATCAACAGAAAAACTCCCCCTCATGCAGCGTGAGCCTCATCGAGTGTGGCCCGGTCAACACCAGCTTCATGGCTAACGTGCAGAGGGCGGAGCCTTGGGACCAGGCTCTCCAGCAGGTGGATGGCCTCACAGTGGGTTACTATGAAAAGTACCTTCAGCACTGTGTGACCGTCTTCCAAGATGCAGCACAGGACACGGAGGAGATTACCGAGGTAGGCTGACGTCTCCACTGATGAATATCTGCGCACAAGCGCGAGCAGCGAATCTGAAAGGGTGCCCCCCCCTCCCCCGTTCCTACATTCAGAAAGTCCGCACAGCTCGCCCGCTGGGATGTGACAAGTAATGGGGTGCCCCTACCCATCGGTCTCTGTCCCCCTCTGTCCGCTAGGTGTTCCTGGAGGCGATCCAGTCATCGAGCCCGGCGTTCAGGTACTACACCAAAGGTGCCATGCCGCCCCTCACCAGACTGAAGATCACATCGCCAGATGGATCCCAGTACATCAGGACTCTGAGCAAACTGATCTTCTCGTCCCAGTCGAAAGAGGGGAAATGACCGTCGCAGAAACTGACCACAATCACATGCCTCCCCTCACCCACAGAACATAGGCGAACCCGGGCTCATGAGATAGGAGAGGCCGCTTCTGATGTGTGGCCAGAGAGCAGGGGTCACAGCCGCCTTAGCTGCTTAGACATCCCACTCCACGTCTAGTAATGCTAGAACTCCAAGAGGGAGGCGTAGTTGTTAGAAAACTGACCCGTGAGCTGAAGGGGCATCGTGTTTGTTTTGTGTCGCAACTCGAATAAAGTTCATGACCTGAAACCGTCTATGTTTGTTCAGTCGGGCAGGGGACAGCGAGTTCGCTGCGTAGCGGAGAATGCAGCGGGCCTTTTGTTTTGGCTAGCCTCTCGTCAGAGGTTACCTCCCTTATCGTCGAACTACAACAAGAAGGCCGTCCTGGAAAGGGTGGAGACGTATTTGTAAAGGCTCGAACACGGTGAGGCTCGGGTCCATCACCATGGAGACTCCGAGCACTCGGTTGTCTAGTCACAGTATCAGACTGTCGAGAACTCCGGTTCAGAGCTTATGTCATACCGTCATGTAGGCAGTGAGGTGAAAAGTCATGTGAAGTCCAGTCATGCACAGCCTGGCAGCCCACCAGGAGTCAAGAGGGGGGGGATCAAGTGTGAGAGAGTCCGTCTGAGTTTGACCACCCCAACAGACAAACGTGCCTTTCTGAGACTTTATCTGTCAACATCCCAATCTGCTTTTGGATCTAAGGCTTTTTCATTCTCAACATCAGCGTCACTGCAGAGTGCCAGAGGCCGAGTCCTCTCACTTCCAGTCCGAGGTTAATATTCTGCTAAAAAAACAACAACCCACCATCACTGTTTAGACCAGAGGGTCCGTTTTATGTCTCAGGATTAGCCTCCGTGTTGTGGGGTCAGACGTAGATTTAGATGGAGTTTGAGGGATTAAGGCCGAGTGCCCGTCCCGATGCCCGGGGGTGGGTTTGGATGTTTTAGATTATTTGGCATAAAGGAGTCAATGGGGGCCACAGTAGCTCAAGGGTACTTTGCACACATCAGAAAGTGACAAGCCAGGTATTGCAGGTTCAATCCCACAACGAGATATCAAGAAGGTTATCTGGACTTAATCGCCCACGCTCCATTTAGGTCTGTGTCCAGCCCCCCCATAAATAAATAAATAAATAAATAAATAGATGAATTGATAAATAGATTGATAAATATGAGTGATTGGGGGCCTCCGGTGGTGTAGGGGGGTAAGACACCTATGTTCAGTACATCTCTGTGTCATGCAGTTGGGTGTTTGAATCCCAGCTGCACCGTTTCCAACCACAGCCAGAGGTCCATAGTTAGTGGGTCATAATTGGCTAAGCCTCACATGGGTATAAGGGTTAGGTTGGATAAAGTATTCTGGGTTCACTAGTGTCCCCCTCTGGGTCGTCCAGGCCTCTTGGTTAAGTGAAGGGAAAGTACTCTGCTTCATTCTCCTCTGACAGCCAAGCACTGTGCTTTCCCCACCAGACCATGATGTGTGGACTAGTGAGGGCTAGTGGTCATGTGACTTGGAGGAGACACATGCTACCACTTCCTCCTTCCTGTTGATGTTCTAGAGGGGATCAAAGAGACTGACCCAGCAGTAGGACACTCAGGGAATTCAGGTGGGGAAAAATTGTTATATATTGTATAT
>OMLC01047226.1:0-13830 GCA_900302585.1 Regalecus glesne | reverse complement strand
AAGCAGGGGAGGGAGAAAACGGATAAAGAAGTTAGACAAAAGGGAGAAAGCGCTCCAGAAGTATACATCAATCCTCACAATCAGATTGTTTTCCCAGCTTTCTGTCTGTCTTTCTGCCCCCCTCCCCCCACCAGCCTCTGATTTCTCATCTTGCATCTCACTCATTCTCTCTAAGTGTATGCTGTCACACGCACACACACACACACGGGAGCTACACAACACTGGCACAGCAGGCGATGCTGCCCAGGTGCCGTGAGGATATTGAATCATGGGAGGTTTAGGAGATGAGGGAGCCAAGAGGCAGCGTGATGGATGATGCATGTGTCAAAGTCTCCTCTCTGCTTATTGTGCACACACACACACACACACACACACACACACACACACACACTGATTACAGATGCACTTCTAACAGGCAAGTACACATAGCACAGACAACCACATGCTGGACGCACACATGGGTACATATCCATTATGCATGTACACAGTCAAGTTGCATAAACTTGAATGTGTGGCAACACAGAAATACAGACATGTACACACAGAAAGACTCATTATGTGAAACCTTCAAACACACTCCAAAACACAACACACACAAGAGACTTCACACCTCTATCCTCCCTCTCCGTCCTCTCATGGAGTGGATGCCCTCTGCCTCTGTCTCCTGGTTTGTTCCTGTCCCTCTCGTCCCACCATGGTTATTGCCTTTCATTAAGTGGTCATTTCCTCCGCCGGCAACATCTAATGAGAGCGTCACACTGCCACACACCCAATTCATCAAACTGCAGGCACACGGAGCCCTGGCCCTGCAATGAGCACATGGATGAACACATGCCCGCGTGCACACCCCCAGTCTGTCTGTCCTCGCAGGCTATCTGCCATCATATCCCACTCTCAATTAGGAGTTTTTGTTGTTCCCCAGGCCCGCCATCCCCCTGTTCATTTGGTTCCCGTGTGTCTTCCCCCACATCTCAACATGGCAGCTGTGTCATCGTGTTTGACAGCTTCTCATTCTCTTGTCATATCCCATTTGGCTGCTAATTTCACACACACACACACACACACACACACACACACATACGTCCAATATGAAGCAAGGTGTGTGTGTGTGTGTGTCAACCCTGCTGGACTGGCCTCTTTCAAGGTAGATTATCTTCTTTGTTTCATTAGATGTGATACCATGGTGTCATCACTCGTGCAGTAGCCTCTGAGACGGTGGAAATATGAATATGTTGCATATCTAACTCAGTCTTCTTCCACCTGTTCTCTCTCTCTCTCTCTCTCTCTCTCTCTCTCATACACACACACACACACACACATATGCATACTCCGCTTCACTCTAGGAAGGATGAAGTACATTTCATCCCTGCTACTAGCAAGATAAATCACATTGTTTTGCTGTAGGCCAAGAAAGACACTGATGGTTTGTGATGCTAATATTGCTTTTACATTTATGTCCTCAGCACAGTTGCACATTTTAGATGAAATCTATGGATTGAGCATTGCTGGTTTAATCTTTAATTTGTGTGTTTTCCAGTTGGTGGCGGTGTTCGAGGAGGTGCACAGTGGGAAGACAAGTCCAGCAAGTAGCATCTCCAATGGCCACTCAAGTCCCGCCCCCAGCCCAGAGCCTCCCCAATACTATAGCCATACCCTGACCCAGCAGCCAATGGGAGGAGAGATAGAGGTCAATGAAGCCATCCTCAAAGCCGGTATGCTCATTGGTTAATGCATGGTGTTCTTGGTACACTAGCAATAGGGTGTTTTTCATTCTTTATTCTTGACAATAGTGGTTACTTTAGGGTTTACATCACTGTTTTGGAGAACACATTATATTCTTTACAGGCGTAATCTGTTCTGTGCTACAGTGAAGAGGTTACATGTATACTGTTATTCTGAATATTGAAGAGATTTAGAAACTTCTGTGCACATCTGGAAAACCACCTAAGAAAACAAATATTCACTCGACACCCCACCTCTGTGAGTGTGAGCGCAGAGTCGGGGTGGTGATGAGAGAGCAAGGTGAGAGAGAGAATATATGTGTGCTCCTATACATTTATGGAACAGCTGTGATGTGAACCTGCTGTGTAAAGTGATATCTTGAGCTTACACAGCCGTAGTGTTAATGTAGAGTTCTCCTCTATCATCCCAACTGAGATGGTTCTCAACCCAGTTTACATCAAGTCAACCCTTGGACTGCAAAAAACAGATTTTGCGGGCCTGTTTACCTTTATTTGATAGGATAGTTGAGAGAGACGGGAAAGCCAAGGGAGAGCAAAGGCCCTTGGTCCATGGGCACCTAGTTATAGTTGAAAGTCGGGATGCAAGATCAGTCGTTCACATGGACGGGGAGGTTTGGATGCCCCCTCCATGGCAAAACATTTTTAATCTAATGAACACCTGTATTTGGAATTTCCTGCAATATGGAACCTTCAATCTTGACAGATAAAACTGCTCTTTTCCCTTTAAAGCTCAGTTAATATTGCACTATATATTAAAACAGTATTTCATTGTTTTCTATACTTTCTGTAGTGAGTGACAGATTAAATGTTGTTTCTGTGTACGTAAAACATATATTTCGTAGTTTATCCAGACCAAAAAACGACATTTTTATTGTTACGTTTGTGACCTGATTCCGACTTGTGAACATTTTGCTATACAAGTCCGTTTACTATAGTCGGTCAAGCCACAACCCATAATACTGTTACACTCAAAACAAACTTTGCATTTTGAACAACTACAAAAATACACACTAAGTCCATATCTTTGTTCGCCCTCAAACATCACTTCAGTCATACATTCTTTTGTTATTTCTGCTTCAGAGAACAGCTTTTTGTACTTACCCGACACCCACCCCACCCTGAATGAGTGCTATGTTGCTTTTTGTTGTTGTGTCATAGATGTAACAAGAACCCTGCTTGCAGCTTGATTTGACGATTTCAGCCCATTGAATTTTGTTTTTCGTAGCTATGAATTTCGAGGACAGGTCTCTTCAAAATACCTTTGATTCGTCTCGCAATGTCATTTCAAATTGGCACTCTCCACTACAGCTACGGTCTCCTGGCATATTAGGCACATGGGTCTTGTGCTCGTTGGAGGGAGAATGAATGCAAATTGTTCAGTCCATTCCTCTTTGAATTGCCGATTTTCACCATCCACCTTTCTTTTACCAGTGAACTTGGAACATGCCATTTTAATTTAATCTAGGCTTCTACTGCTGGCAAAGTACCGGTAAGCAAAGCGTTCCAAAAGCCAAAGTGAACAAAGTGCTATTCTCCCTGCAGCTGTGAACTCTCATTGACTCCAACAAGTAACAGCCTATCAGAGCATGGTTGGCATGGAGATGACACCCCATAATACATGCGCTGACCAAACCAAAAAACACACAGTAAAGGAGTCTCACGTTCACCAGATCATTCTGACTCGCGCCAACACCTCGCATTTAATAAGATGCTAAATTATTTGTTTAAAAAACAACAAAAAACAACAATATTAATATTTGTTAAAAAAAAATGTGCCCAGGGTCCGCAGATAGTTGTGGCGTGGTCCCTATCCAGACTCCGGGCTGCCGTGATGAGAGGCTGGGGTCTGGTAGTATAAAAGCATAGAGGCACATTGGCAAGATGTTTTCATCTCTGGCTGTTTTATTAAGAGACAAATAAAGGAAGGGATGCTACAAATGTCATTTTTTTATTCATAGACTACATATTAAACGGGTAGATTTAACTGTTTTTCTAAACTAGCTAAAATGTTTAAAGATAACAAAGTCATATGATCAAAAAGTGGGGATGTAAAAGTACAAGTTTGCTCCCCAACATTTTATAGTGAGGTGCACCTGCGCCATTTGCTCCATTGCTCAGATGTCTATGCCCGGGTCTGATAGAAACCTGGGCCACTGCAGCAAGGACTCAAGCCTTATGTGGTATACACTCTACCAGGTGAGGCACCGGGGTGTACCCACCCCCCACACTTTCTGACAACCACTGATGCAGCATCCTTCACTTGTCAGTCACACTCTGACGCTTCATGTAGTTTTACCTCAGCTAAGTTGAAGTCAGAGAGGTGGGTACAGATGGGTGCTGTACCCTCACAGGGTACTGGTGAAAACTGTAACATCCACTGTGGCAACCCTGGACAAACAGGGAACAAGCTGAAGTCAGAGAGATTTAATGATCCGAGGGTCCGTGTGAAGTCATCATGTCATATATTTATTGCAGATTTATCCTGAAATGCCCAAAACGTGACCATTTAAAGAGGGAACACTTCTTGGCTCCTCTTCCTCCTCCTCCCCATTTTCACTTCCTTTTATCTCTCTCGGCTGTGCCTTCTTCCTCTGTGTGTGATCTCAGCTCAGGCGTTCCGTTGGTGTTCTGCTCCCGAGTGACTTCTGGTGAATGCAACGTGAGGCTAATCTTAATTTCCTATCATAAGAAGTCCTTTACTCACTAAGCAGTGCTTGATTTAAGCCCCGGGTCAACAATGGATGCTACAGCTATTACCAAAGCCATCATGTAACAGAGGGAAATGTTAAGGAAAATGGCTGACTGCTGGAAAGTAAAGATGGAACAGTTTTTTCTCTTTCTCCCCACCATTCTCTTTGCTTTTCTCTCTGTCTGCTGCTGTTTGGTTGACTCACAGGTCAGGCACTTTTTGTTGTCACCCTTCAGTGGCAGAGCACACAGGCTGCGGGTTCTATCCCACTGCAGTGTCAGGAAGGGCATCTGGCCTTAATCCCTCAAGCTCCATCTAAGTCTATGTCCACTTATATATACAACGTGGGGACCAATCATGACATGTAAAACGGATCTCTCCACCCTACCCCCAACCCACCAAAAGATAAATCTATGATCACCCCATTCTTTACACCTTCACCCCACCCAGCTCTTTCTCTGGTCTACTCAGCTATTCAGCCTGAACCACCTGCCAGCCAGCTGACTGACTGCACGGGCCGCTCAGACCCTGACCCATCATCAGACCCATGCCCCCCCCCCGTTCTCTCATCCTCGCTAAACCATTCTTTCCTCCTCTCTTCCTCTGGCCCCACTGCTAACTCGATTAGCACAGTCCCCTGCTAGCATGACCAGGGTCCAACTGAGCGTGACTAGTCTCAGTTCAGCACAACCCCCTCATCCCGTCCAGACCCTCCTCTGTCTTTAACCCACTGGGACCTCTTCCTGCCCCCCTTTTACTCCCCTCCCCGACGCTCTGTCCTGCCCTGTTCAACCCTGACTAACTTGGTTATGATGTGACCCCAAGACGCCCCCCACATAGAGCTAGACTAATGCAATTAGGGGGGGTTGTCAGCTGAGGAGACATACACACAGAGACAGACACAGAGTTTGATGAGAGTTTCTTTATGCTAAATTTAACAATCCAAACTGTTCAGTTGTCCTTAGGGAAACTGCGGGGACCCACATGGTTGTGCGTCTTCATGTTTGCCCTCCTTTGTGGCATAACAAGATCTTGATAGTCTTGTTTTGCCTCTTGTTACTTGGCCATTTGATATGACATCTCTTTGGGGAGACAGCAGAATGGGGGGCATTAAAGGAGAGGTGGGCCCACATCTGACCCCCTCTTTTAATTCTTCATTCTCCTAAAGCTCTTCTCTTTCAATAGATTGTGTTGCTTAGAGACTGGAGAGAGATGGTTTGCTTTCATCAGTCCAATGAGTTAGTATGCCCACAAGAGAAACATAGTATGTGAAATAACGTTTAGAGAACAGCAGCGCTGAGTGATCGAGATAGGGACGTTCCAGGAGTATCGGGCCTCTCCCAATTAGATCACGAACGAGAACATGGGAAAACTGTTGGCCTCTGCTGTACTGTTTTTACCTAGAAGGTCAGTTTGTTGTCCTTGCGTTGTAGGGGTGGACAGTTACTTAGATGGAGCTTGGGGGATTAAGACCGGGTGCCCCTCCTGCCCCCCCGTGGTGGGATCAGACCTGTGATGCCTGACTTGGAGGCATGCGCTCTAATGCTGAAATGCCCTGGCATGGCACCCCTGTACCAATTATCACCTTTGTATTTCATTTGTTTCAAGGTCTTTTAAGGGAGTTGTTCCTTGTCCGGTGCGAGGGTCTAGGGACAGAATGTTGTGTTTGTGTCAAGCCCACTGAGGCACATTTGTACCTTGTGATATTGGCTTTAGAACTTGACTTGACTACAACTCATAAGAAAAGCAACAGGGCTTTGCAGCAACAAAAAGAAAAGGATGACAAGCAGCAGTATCGGTGATGGTAGTTTCAAAACCAGATTCCCTGTAACTAGGAGTTGTTTTTTCATTTTTGTTAAACGACTGCGAGAAACGGGCCTCACTGGACAGCCTTACCTGTGATTATGGTAGAGGACAGGATAAGAGCTATTTCAGTAATGAGTTGTGCATTGAAAGTGTGTGTATATGTGTGTCTGTGGTTGTGTGTGTTTGGCTTGAGTTCGGGATGGTTGTTTGAACAGGATGATTGTGCTTTATACTACCCCAGTGGGATGATTAGACATGCATTGATCCATACAACAGACATACACACACACACACACACACACACACACACACACACACACACACACACACACTCTATCTCTCTCTCTCTCTCTCTCTCTCTCTTAAGAAGAGAGTCCTTATCACACCATCCTACATGTACCTGCGCCCAAGGCTGGGCTGCTCTATCGATCAGCAAAGAAACAAGACCACCCTTATAGCACACACACACACACACACACACACACACACACACACCATGAAAAAACAGATTCACTCATGCATTGACCTCCAGTCTGCAGGGTGCAAGCATTCACACAAAAGATCCACAAGCACATACGAGCATGCAAGTACACGTATTGGCATGCTGCTAAGCACATGGACACACAGGTACACAGATGCTACAGCTTCCCTCCACACACATGTCCAGAGAGTATACGGGCATTGCTGCATCACGGCTCAATCTTGTGTTCCCGGGGTTGCATAGCAATCTAGTTGGACCATGTTAGCAGACAGAGTGTTTCAGCCGCATTCGAACATGACGGACTGAATGAGCCAGAGGTTGCAGGTTCAAACCCCCCGCTGGGCATCAGGAAGGGCATCCGAACTTAATCCCCTAAACTCCATCTAAGTCTGTATCCATCCCCACAGTGGTCATTTGTCAGATGAATGTTGAAAAGTACTCCTGTTTTGTTTAAAATCTATGTCCAGATGACCTGAGGCATCTATTTTGACTTTGACTGGCTCCAGTTATCTGTCCATCCCTGCCATTAGTGACCCACACTAGTTTATCCATCATGTGATACAGCAGAAGTCTATGAAAAACCTTTGAAAGCAACAAAATTAAACTACTTCCTCCAGGTTGCCCTTTTGCAGCACGGTTATTACCACAGATAGTGCGGTTCCAAAAAGTTTGAATAAGCTGTGCTTTTTGAGCCAAACACTAGGTATTTTTGTCAGTGGTCCAGGGAGCTGTCCTGCCATAACCATCTAAAATAACATTTCTGTGGTGCTGCAACTGTCATCCATCAAGGGTTGTGCCTATATTGCTCTTCCCATAAAAATGATTTACAGCTCGAGGAAAAAAAAGGCCTAGGAAAATAAAAACAGACCATGTCAGAAAAATCACAAGGGGCTGCAGAGAACTGATATAGAGGTGTACACCGGACACCTTCTCCAGTGCACCATTCAATAGGAAGGAGGTCTGCTCCATCAAATGATTTTCATACAGATTACTCATTACTCTTGTTGGCCATACCAATATGTACCCTGACTCTGCCGAATGGCAGAAGCCAAGCAGGTGTAGGCTTGGCTAGTGGTTGGATGGGAGACCTCTTGGGAAAACTGAGTTGCTACTGGAAATGGTATTTCTGGGCTAGTAAGGGGGAAGTCTTCCCTCTGGTCCTAATGTCCCAGTACAGTGCTGGAGACACTGTGCTGTCCTTCAGATGAGATGTTAAAACCAAGGTCCTGACTCACTGGTCACTAAAGATCTCATGGCACTCGTCGCCTGGTGTCCCCGATTAGTGGTTCAGTGTCTTGCTCAAGAGCACTTCAACATGATCTCTGAAGGAGCTAGGGATGAATCACCAATCTTACAATTACTATACAAACTGCTTTACCTTCTGATCTATGTCGCCCCCATCAATAGGCCAATAGTGGTGAATAATTCCTTTTTTGGTCCTGGTTACAGACTGTGAGCTTTATATGACAAGCCCAGCTCTCTATTTGGCTTAGCTGACTGTAAATGGTACGTGGACTTGTTCTTATAAAGTGCCTGTATATGGGAAAATGAGTTTAGCTAGCCACAGTTTGTCGTCGTAAATACTCATAGGTTTTCTATTGCATCTGTTTCACATACTCCATGCCCATGCATGATGTTTTAACCCATGATTCATTCAATTGGTAATTCCTCTAAGTCATGTATATGACCATGCTAATCCTAGCTGAGCTGAGAGAGTTATGACCACTGCTCCAATCTATATATCCCAGACCATTTGTGACCCAACATGACCCCTCAGAGGTCACCCCAGGTCAGGGGTTAAGCTTGTAACCTTTGTGTTCCTTCACAGGACGATTTCTGGCTGTAAGTGGTGGGAGGATTTATGGAGGCACAGTTGACTCAGATGGTTAAACAGAGGAGTTTTTATGATCAGTGGACTCATTTAGTGGCCTGGTAGTGACCATGAAGCAGCCATGGTCATTTTATAGTCATGGCATCAAAACATCCATGATATCCCCTTTTGAAAACAAAGGAGCTCTTCAAGCCTTATGTCCGAATAGAGAAGATCCATTTGGTCAGCAGTTGTTCAGGCAAGTTATCTACCCCTGTAATGCATATTGTGAGCCTTTTAGAGGTGTAAAAGGTCTTATGTCTAGAGAGCCTGTCACTTTATCTATTGACACTCTTCTCATATGAAAGAAAAACCTTATCCCACGTTCATCTAAATTAGTATACCTCATACAATGGTGTTTGTATTACAGGTCTTAGTATTAATCTGGTGCCTTGGTGCAGTTAATTTAAAGGTTGTTTATATAGGAACAAGTCAATTTACCATGTATATATATGTGTGTGTGTGTGTGTGTGTGTGTGTGCGTGTGCGTGTGCGTGTGCGTGTGCGCGTGTGCGTGTGCGTGTGCGTGTGTGTGTGTGTGTGTGTGTGTACACACACAGGGTCTTATCCATAGATACTCCCTCTGATACGCCATGTTGACTGGAGTATGTTTTGACCTACCAAGTGAACGAATGTGGCGTAGTTTACCGTTTACCACAGCTGCTCACTGAAGACAGCTCTGACCACAGCAAAATAAGCCAGAGTAGACTAATTTCTCCCTAATGAACGAATGAACGAATAGAAAAGTGACTGCAGTTTTGTTTGACCCAGATGACTACTGGCACTACCTGACACACAGACTAAAGCTCAGCAGAGCAGTAAAGGAAAATCAGAACACGGCTTGATGGTAAAAGGAACTAGTTACTAATGTCAGAAGTTCTTGTACTGTTAGACAGGTGTACTCTTAGTCCCCCCATCCTTATCCCTGAATGGGTGGCCACTGGGCTGTAGACGGTAGACTAGAGTCCTGGCCTGACGTGTTAGCTCTCCTGTGTTGTTCCATCCTCTTGGTCACCCTCTGATGTAAAAGTCTGGAGTGACATGTCACTGTGACTGTCATGCTGTTGGGTCATCACAGTTACAGCAAACAAGTAAATGAAGAAATAAAAAAATAAAAAAAGAATAAAGTTAAAATAATAAGATGATAATATATGAGTAAATAATAAGTAAATAAAAAGAAGTAAATAGATATGGTAATAATACAATAATAATAAACAACAGGTACATCATTGATAAGTTTCTGATTTAAATGATCTGTTGCTAAAGCTCTTCCTTGAGCTTATTCTGCTCTTTGCGCTGCAGTACATTTGCTTCTTATTCAGGCTCACCACGATTGACCTCGTTCTGTGCTTGGCTGCAGACGATGAAGACATAAAACACTGAGTACCATGTTATTTTCTGTGGAAAGTCCCTGCGAGACAATAGCTGTTGACCTAGGCGGGTATAAAGTTTCCTGATTCGGATAATTGTGGATTTGCTATTGTCCTGAATGCACCATTTGCTTGCGAGTAACTTCTAAAGATCATCACTTTGACTGTAAATCTGAGCAGTTTAGCTGTCCTGTTTTACCCACAATCCTCTTCCCTTGTATAATGAATAACTTCAGGTCATCTCCCTGGACAGTGGAAGTGTACAGAAACTGTGCTGATGCTTAGCCATAGTGTTGTAGGGTAAGGAGCAAAACAAATGGAGAGAAAGAGAATGTCCAGCCCACAATAACAACAGGAGGATTAGAGGGAACACATCAGGACGGTCCCAACAACAATTCCACCCTACTCTGCATGACTGCAGCCTTGTGGGTGTGTGTATCAGCATGGATGCATCTCACACTTACATATGCAGATGAGTCTGTGCTCGTGTGGGACTGAGATACGGACTTAATCTTTCATAATGGGGCATATTTGTCCCTGTGTGACTGTGATGGATTGAATGGCCGTTTTTCATTCATGACAAATAAAAGTCCCAAGTGTGCACACAAGTCCATTGAACCCTGCGAGCTCCCTCCTCTCAGCTCGCTCTCCACTCTGACCGTGTTCGACCAGCACCCTGTCACTGACCCTCCAAAGAGAGATTGATTACAGGAAAAGAGAGAAATGTGTTTGCTTTCTGTGTTTCTCCTGATGTCCTCACTTCTCTCAGTCCGCATGTTACTCCTCCTCTGTCAGGGCATGGGTTCTTCCGTACCATATAATCACCCCGTTTGCTTTAAGGTGGATAATAAAAACAAGAGTCTAGTGTAAAGGTCTATATTAAGTCATTGGGAAATAGCTTTTTTGATAACTGATCTATTCAGGCCTGCCTGAGTTCCTCTCTTTATATAAGCTCGTGTTCTCTTTTGAAGAGCTTCACTCCTGCCCTCATTCAGTATGATGTAACCATGTGGGCGGGGCTAGCTCTGTCCAGGTCATGAAGTACCACTGTGAGCATGCCTGTCTGTTCGGGGGATCAGAGGCAACAGCTGGTCATATGGAGTGGGGGTTTAAGTGAATCAGAGTGGGGGGACCTCCCCCCATCAATCCCTGGAGGCACAAGGCAGTGCAAATGGGCTTCAGCTTGGAAAGATCAGAAAACCTCCCTCACCCTACCCTGACCAACCCATCAGGCCCTCAGCCTCATGCTTTCTGCAGAGAAAGTTATATATCGGCTTTAAGGGCTACTGCTGCAAGACTTGTATAAGCTTGAGGTATGAGTTAAAGCATTAGTGAGTTTGCATGTTGAGATTCTTCATGTTATAGAGTCCATGATTTCCCAGGAGTGGCTGTTTACCATCCCTCTCACACTGTTTTCCCTGGTTAGGTAATGAAAAGGCACAAGTGACCAAGATTTACTATCACAAGTCTCAAACTCTTTGCTCTCTTTACTCCCTCTCACAGACACTCTCCTCCTGGTGCGGAGCAGCAGTGACCCTGCCTTGGCCTCAACCCTGGAGACAAATGTCCCATCCAAACCTAAAGACCATGGTGAAGGGACACCCAAGCAGGTGAGCCTATAGGGTAGTTGACCTTAGCACAACAGAATGAGTCCCTGCATGTGATTTGTTTTGGTCATTGGCACTCATGCAATCCAGATGGTTTCTTTTATAACGCGATGCTATGCAGCGTCATCTTCTATTGCCCTGTGCACCAACATGGAATGCCATGCTAATGCTCGCAGGGCTCTGGTGCTTTTCCGGTGATGATTCCCATTCCATTGCATTGTTTTACCTCTCCGTTGTGCAGAGAGGTAAAACACCAGTTGTGCCAAACTGGATGACCTAAGCAGAGGCCCACAGATGTCCATCTTGTATCTTAACACATGTGTTAAATGGGTAAAACATGGTGATGGATATCCATTGATATCCTCCATGCTTTAACAGTGAGAATAAGTTTGTTCTCGGTCTCCTGGTATCAAGCTAACAAGGACTGTGATGTAGTGTAACAGATGTAACGTAGCCCGTTTTTGGGACATTGCAGTGTGGATTGCGACTCAATTTGGCTCATTCAAAGGAGGATCAATTTTGACATTCTTCAGAAGTCCCTGTCCTGGCTTCCTTTAACTCTTATTGTATTATATTTCTGAGGTGCAAAAGGAATAGAAAGAGGCTTAGGGGCTTCGGCAACTATTTTGACTAAAGACGGCCCACATTCTCATAATGACTAAGCTGAGAGACGGTTCCGGCGCGTTGTTCTCAGGGTTTGGACCTAAATACTTGACAAAAGGAAGAGATGGAGGTAAACCATAGGATAGAGGCTGTACTTCTCAGACAAGTGAGTCCGGAGCGTTGGGAAGCAGGTGGGGTCTAAGGGAGCACGAGGGAGATCATGGAAAAGAGAGTCGGTGATTTTTTTTTTCCTTTTTCTTTGGCCAGCTCAAAGCTCCAGGCAGTACATAGAAGCTTTTCAAGTGCTGTCCTCTTTCTGAAACAGGCTGCAATAAAGATGACTCTTCACGCTGCCTGTTCTCAGCTCTCTGTTTGACTCTGCTTTGTGGGTGTGCATGTGAGAGAGAGCAAGGCAGGTAGCGAGGGAAAGCAACAGGAGAAACTGTTTTATTTCCCCTGTTGCATGACACCCGGCAGTGACTAAGCAAAATTCAGGGAAGCAGCGGGCAGCGAGTAAACAGAATGATGAAGCCTATATTTCCCATTCAGTGACGCCAGGCCTCATCCCTCCCAAACAGCACAGCCTGGCTGGAGTTTGTGTGCTCATTATGGTCTGCTCGAATCATCCTCACAGCAGTCAGAAACAATCAGCATCTCTCTTCCTGTGCGACAGACATTAGCTGTGTGCAGCCACCAAAGCCCTATCTCAGACCTCATAAGCACAGCTTGTTTTAACACACTGTGTTTCTCATTACCCAACTGAGACATGGGCATTGTTTTTCTGTAGATGATGGGCTCCCTTATCACCCATTACCCTGCTCAGGCGGGTGGGGGCATTGTTTGCTGTCCTGATTGGTTGTGTGCTTGTTTCTGTTTGTGTTATTGAAATTGCAGAAAAACGATTGGCTTGAATGAAATTGGGACAGATACCATCCCATAGGGTCCCCATTGAATTTGGGACAGATCGGGGGTCAAACCTCATGGTCAAGGTCATCAAAAGTGTGGAAAAACTTTTTTTCACTCGTACTTTTTCTAAAAAATGTCTTGACTCTGTCAAACTACAGTTAAAATCTTTAATCTTTACCATTTCCAGATAAAATCCCCTTCGTGTAAAAATCATTAAATTGAAGACTGGTGGGACCCCCAAACGATGAAGAAAAGACTTGATTTATTTGTCATTGTACACACATAAAAACAAAATGTGTTCTCTGCATTAAACAATAAGGTCCTGGGTTGGAATCCCATCCTAAGTCCTTTCTGTGTGGAGTTTGTATGTTCTCCCCATGTATGTGTGGGTTTCCTCTCACCATCATAAAGACATGCATGTCAGGGTTAATACTCCTGCCCGTGCCCCTGAGCAAGGCAGTAGGAGAAAGAACTGGAGTTGGTCTCTGGATACTAAAGCTGCTCACTGCTCCTGTACAATGGGATGGGTTGAATGCAGAGAACACATCAGCGTGCGTATGTACAATAACAAATGAGTGAAGCCTCTTTTACATTCATTCTATTTGTGCGTGTGTGTGTGTGTGTGTGTGTGTGTGTGTGTGTGTGTGTGTGTGTGCGCGCGTGTGTGTGTGTGTGTGTGTGTGTGTGTGGAGGCGAGAGTGAGTGAGTCTGGAGGGTCGTCACGGCCCTTGGGTAGATTGAGAGATTGAGTGCTAG
>OMLC01047225.1:0-14007 GCA_900302585.1 Regalecus glesne | reverse complement strand
TCTCTCTCTCTCTGTCTCTGTCTCTGTCTCTCTCTCTCTCTCTCTCTCTGTCTCTCTCTCTCTCTCTGTCTCTGTCTCTCTCTCTGTCTCTCTCTGTCTCTCTCTCTCTCTCTCTCTCTCTCTCTCTCTCTCTCTCTCTCTCTCTCTCTCTCTGTCTCTCTCTCTCTCTCTCTTTGTCTCTCTCTCTCTCTCTCTCTCTCTGTCTCTGTCTCTGTCTCTCTCTCTCTCTCTCTCTCTGTCTCTCTCTCTCTCTCTGTCTCTGTCTCTCTCTCTGTCTCTCTCTGTCTCTCTCTCTCTCTCTCTCTGTCTCTCTCTGTCTCTCTCTCTCTCTCTCAATCAAGCCACACATGATCGACCCACACATGACAACAAATTACATGTGTGCAAGCAATGTGTGGCCTTCTGTTAATATAAAAATCAATCAGACCTGGCTCTTGAGAACACAAGCAACAACAAACAATGGTGTTTTTGAGAAATGGCCAGATCGCTAGCATCTATGACAAGCCTGCGTCATTACAGCTAATGAATATGAAGCCAGTTGTCAATGATATCTAGATCCCGGTTTCCACCTCCATGATCGATAACGGTGAGATCGATAACTACTGTTTATTCTCTTGGTCACTCTTCTCCTCTATATTCTGCTCCAACCTGTCCATTTGTCCCATTTAACTTGTCGCTAGATTTGCTAGTTCTTTTTCTCATATGAATCTTGTGTTACCCAGCAGCCTTTTTATTCCTGTTCTGTGTATTAGCTTTGAGCTTAGCCTTGCTTAGCGATCAGTTTTATTGCATTTGCAGTCAAAGCAGCTTTGTTAAAAAGGTGGTGTGTGGGGACTGTTCCACAGTTACATATAGGTTCTCACTGTTGGATAGACATGTCTGGAGTTAGAGCAGCTTTGTTTGGCAAGGATTGTGTAGACATGATAGGCACTCCAGGTAGTCCCGGGCCTGATGGTGAACCTGCTATTGTTATCACTGGTTTAGTCTCATCAGCAGATGCAGAAGAGTTTGTGTCTGTTCGCTGGCATGGGAAGGCTTTAAAGAGCAAGCCACTGGTCATTTGGTCATTTGGACCAAGCTGTCAGTCTGATATTCAATGCCCTAAGAAATTGCCTGACTAAACTTATTTACTAAAGTATTTGACTCCACATCTCTACTAGGTTTAAACCTAATAATGAATGCTCTCTATCTATCACTTGTGACCTGCTGAATTATAAGTCCCCAGTGTCAACTTAAAAAGACAGCCATATAGAACCACTGCTGCTGCAGCCATTACTACAACTACTGCTATTTTGGGATCATCCATCTCTTCCTGTCCTCTGCATCTTCATCTGTCCCACCAGCCACCTGCATGTCCTCCCTCACCACATCCATAAACCTCCTTTTTGGTCTTCCTCTTTTCCTCTTGCCTGGCAGCTCCACATTCAGCATCCATCTCCCAGTATACCGGCATCTCTCTGGACATTTCCAAAGCATTTCAATATGACCTGCCCTGCTGTCGCCAAACCATCTAATCCTGTCTTTCCTTGTCAATCCTATCTTTATCTCTTGTCAGTGCTATCCTCTCTAAACCATACAACTTAGCTGGTTTCACTACTATCTTGTTAACGTTCCCTTTCACTCTTGCTGGTACCCTTGTCACACATCATCCCTGACATTCTTCTCCACTCATTCCCATCTGCCCTCTCTTCATCACCTCTATTCCATACTCCTGGTTAATTTGAATAGTTGACCCCAAGTATATAAAATCATCAACCCCCCCCCTCTACTTCTTGCATTCCCACCAATCTCATCACCACCTCTCCAGGGTCTCCTCAACCTGCCCCCTACTCTGGCTACAGATGACAATCTCATCCATGGCTATAGTAGTCCATGGAGACTCCTGCCTGATCTCATCTGTCAACCCGTCCATCTCGCCTGCAAACAAGGAAAAGCTCAGAGGTGATCTTTGATGTAACCCCACCCCCACCTGAACCAAGCGGTCATTCCTACTGCATATCTCACCACTATCCCACTGCTCTCATACATGTCCCGCGCCACTCTTAACACACTTCTCTGCCACTCCTGACTTCCTCATACAGCACCACACCTCCTCTCTCGGCACCTTGTCATGTTTTCTCTGAATCCACAAAGACACAATGTAACTCCATCTGACCTTTTCTATATTCCTCCATCAACATACTCAAGGCAAACGTGTCTGTGATGCTCCTCTGTGGCATCAAACCACACTCCTGCTCACTAATCCTCAACTCCCCTCTAAGCCTGGCTTCCACTACTGTTTCTCAGATCTTCATGTTGTGGCTGATCAACATTATACCTACGTAGTTGCTACAGCTCTGCACATCTCCCTCATTATTGAGAATTGGCACCAGTATTCTTTTTATCCGGTCCTTAGGCCTCCTCTCACTATGCAAGATGGTGTTAAATAATCCAGTTAAAACTCCAATGAAGGTATTATCACCCTTATAAACAATACAGTTGGATGAAGCCCAAAACCAATGATGGTTTCATATCCAAAGTGACCCTCAGCTGGAGTTTCATTTGATAATGTGTACTAATCGCATAGGCTGAGGAATATTATACAACTATTTTTCTTTCTATGTCATTTTTAATTTTTATTTCCCTTATTTTATCCCTTTACTCTTATTTATCATGAGTACATGGAAATAAATCTGTAACTGCGTTTTTAAAAGGGCTACATAATGAAACTTTACTTTCTTACTAACTATTATAGTTTCCTCAAGTGAAGCCAAGAGGTGAATATATAGATGTACATAAAATCCAATTTCATAAGACTAGTTTTATGGTAACGTCTCTGGAATAAATTGTTTCTATCTCGCTATTTCCTTCGGGCCCTTTAGACATGGAAAGTGTCAAACTCATATGTCATAAACATTTCTGATGGGAGCAACTTTATGTTTGTCACACCAAGTGGTTCTTGTTTCATGGTTGTCAAACTGAATAATATTTGATAAAACGTAAAAGTCTGTATTGACGTGGCATTGCTGTAACACGGTTCAGCCTTACCCAGCATCCCATAACTTGGCAGTTTGAGCATCACATGATCCGTACACTCCATCTGTACATTGGCGAGCAACAGCCCCATATACATATGTAAGTCCATCTAGTCAAGAATCTTCTAGCTGTTGCTAAACATGTTTGTCATCTAAACCATGAGTTTTCGCATATGTGGCTTCGCAGACAGGCCTACATGTAGATATAAGCAAAGATAGTAGAACAAATCCCTGTTCCAGTGAAATAAATCATAGATGGTATCCTTGACATATCTTTTATTAGAAGATCACATTTGACAGAATTGGAGCGAAGTTGTTGCACCTTTCATTGTATTTAGAATAAGAAAATATTTTTTTTTTAAATATTCTCTTGCCTAAAGCTCAGCACCTTTTTCCAGGCGACTTATACCAGGACATGGCTGTGGCTAGTTATACAGGCTTTGCATAGATTGTACTCAGGGCTGCCCATAAGGGGAGGAGGAAAGGGGGAAACCTTTCTGGAGTCCAGCTGCTGGGCTGGGGGGGGGGCGGTTTGATCATGTTCATTTTTAATATAAGCAATGATATTAGCAAGTCTTGCCATTGAGTGAGGACTGGCTAAACGGATGGGCTTTACAAGTGAAATACACATCAAAGATCCTTGGCTACAAGCAGAAACTGCAGGAGCTAATAACAATGTTGACTTACTCCTCTTGACGGTAGTCCTTTGTGGCCACGCAGTCGGAGCATTTGCATTGCAATGAAACCCCTCTGCATCTTTTACAGGTATCTCAAGGTCATGAGTATTTTACCCCTGAGCCTGTGCACCTTGCCTCAGTGGGGCAGCGAAGACCAAATTAGCCTTCACTCGCAGAAGCATTCTAACTGTAGGGTCCCCCCCATCAACCACAGTCATCTCGAGGTGGCTTTAGCTGCCATGTGTATATTCCCAATGGCTTGCTTCATTTGTTTGGGCTCCAAACCCATCCGCCGTAGGAAATAATGCACTGATGATGCTGGGAAACCACAGCTGCTAACGTCAATGGGAAATAAGGTCGCATACCTTCCTTTAACGACAGCCTCATTGATCAAATCCTGGTACTTGGCTCCCTTGGCTGGTGAGAAATGACTAGCCTGTCCTGCCAGGGCTCTGAAAGTTTGGCCACTCAGATGATTTTCATGCTCCTTGATAGAAGAACCATGTCTAGACGGAGTGAGGTTACTGCCACCTCTTCTGGAAAGACAAGTCTTTACTTCAGTTCAACTTCCCAGTCAGAAGCTTGATGCAAAAATGGAGTTCTTGGCAGTTGTTCTTGCCCATGGAGCCTCATATCATCCCCTTTGCAAATTGACAACCTCAGGTGGTAACACCTGAGGTTTATTGGTTTTGACCCTCTGCAGATCTGTCCATTTGCCAGTTTCTGTAATGTCCTTGTCATACTGCCACCTGTATTGGCATTTTTCCAGTGCTTTGAAACACCTCTGGGTCATTGAGTTGGTAAAAGATCCGCCACAGCACATATACAAAAGGACAACTTGCCTTATAGGTACCCCAGAGTTACACTTTTCCTGTTTTTCTCCCTGTGAATGTTTTTTTTTTAAGGGAGTTGTTCCTTATCTGATGTGAGGGAAAAGATGTTGTGTTAATGTAAAGTCCACTGAGGCTGATTGTCAATGTGTGATGATGGGCTATACAAAACTGACTTGACTTGACTTAAGGACGATTGTTCGAGTGCCTGGTCCCACTGTCCCTGGCAGGTGTGCCCTACTGCTTTGACACGGTTATCCTCTGCTGCATCTAAGGCCCTCTGTCCTGAGAGTCTTCCCTTACCTTTGTTATTAGTCTCACTCCATCTTTGGTGCAGTAGTTTCCAGGTCCTATCTGTCCTTGACAGGCCACCCCAACAAGCTTATGTTTCCAGTGTGCTTCTGAAACTCCCCTACTGCTTCCTGAGGCTTCGACTTCCCTCCTTTGAAAAAAATCCGTTCGATAATAGATGACATCTTGACATATCTTTTATTGGAAGCTCACATATGAGAGAATTGGAGCACTGCGGTTGGTTGCACTTTTCGTTATATTTACAACTGAGCAAAAAGAAAACTGATGCTCTCACATAAAGATTGGCCTCCTTGTTTCAGAGGACTTATACCAGGACACAGCTGTGGATGGTTACATGGAGTGGACAGGGACTGTACCCAGGGCTACCCATAAGGGGAGGGGGCATCATTCCAGAGCCCAGCCATTGGGGAGGTGGGACAAAGGGTCCAATAATTATCATCCATCCATCCATCCATCCATCCATCCATCGTCAACTACTTATCTGAAGTTAGGTTGTGGAGTCATTCCGGAGCCTATCCCAGTGCTCATTTGGGTGAAAGGTGGGGAAACACCCCGGACAAGTCACCATTTCATCATAGTGCTTAAGCAGTTAGGCGTTCAGTGTCTTGCTCAAGAACACTTGGACATGTTTTCTGCATGGGCCTGGGACTGAATCGCCAATCTTCCATAGCAATATTTTCTCTTATCAGAAATTATTTTACAACCACATTATAAAATATCAATGAATCACTGTGAGTAGTTAGCCATTTTCAACTCTCATTTGTGAAATTGCTATTGATTGATGGGTTTTTAGAATTTTTCATCATGTAGGCATAGTAGCTCAGTGGATGAAGGGGTCATCTGGCAATCAGAAGGTTGTAGGTTCAATCCTGGGTCCCGCAGAAAACATGTTGAGGTTTCTTTGAGCAAGATACTGAATCCCTAACTGATCCCCAAGCATCACACGGCAGCTGCTCATTTTTCCCATACAATTGGAAGGGTTAAATGCAGAGAATTACAAATTTCCCCTTGTGGGACTGACAGAAAAGTATTATTATTGTTATTATAACTATAATTATTAATGTTATTACTGTTATTATTAGCCATCCCTCCATCGTCAACCACTTATCCGAAATCGGGTCGGGGGAACTGGAGCCTATCTCCGTTCTCATTGGGCGAGAGGAGGGGTACACCCTGTATAGGTCACCAGTCATCACAGGGCAGAGCAGTTAGGGGAACAGGGTCTTGCTCAAGTACACCTAGGCAGGTGACACGCTTCTCTGCAGGTGCAGGGATCAAACCTGCAACCTTCCGATTGGCAGGGGACCGCTCTACCCACTGACCCATGCCCACTGCTATTATTATTATTATTATTAGTAGTAGTAGTAGTAGTAGTATTAGTAGTAGTAGTAGTAGTAGTAGTAGTAGTACTATATGACATTGATTTTGGTTTGAATCATTCAAGTAGGGGGAATAATCATGTGCAGATTATATAGTAAATCAAATCCAAACCCTTCATTCCCTCTCCTATTTTCACATTTATTAAGTCATGTGTAGGCCTCACATGCAAGAAAAAATGCACGGAGTCAGTCTATGTTGAAGTACGCTTTTAAAAAGCCTTTCGAGGGGGAAGAATCTGGGCTCAGCCCCAGATGATTAACAGTCAAGTTGTGACATGAAAAATGGATCTCTCACTACATCCCTGGATTGCCCCCGTGACTCTTTCAGTTTGACGGGTAAACAGTCCGACTAACCCCACACCTACCCGCCAGTCTGTAGCAGGTAAGAATTAGACTGCTTCTTCGAATGTAACTATCAGATGATTAAAAGCAGTGACTCCCTGTTGACTTCCAGTTGGATGTACCCAGGGATACATTTTGTTTATTGCCAACCTGCAAATCAGCAGCACACAGCAGGAAGAGAGGGTAATTATAAATGCAAATTCCCAATAAGTCCCCACAAGGTGTGCTGAAACAGTTCTCAAATGGATATAATTACAGCCTGGCTCGATTGCATTCGAAAGACAGGTATTCCTGTGAATTTCTCAAGCAAAAAAAACAGATATATAGAGCCATGGTGGTCTGAACCAGCACACTGAAGAATGGCTTCTTCCCCAGAGCTGTAGCCTCAATCACCCCACAGTCTCCCATCACTGTTGGGAACCGAGGTCTTTGCCATGCAAGGGTGCGTTTTATGTTTTATATACGAATTGAAGACAACACTTAGGGGGTCACAGCAGCTCAGCCGTATGGTGCACACCTCCAAGTCAGGTGTGGGTTCAAACCCACCATGGGGCATCAACAAAGGGCATCTGGCTTGGATCATACATGCTAGTAAAGGTGAAGCATACATTGTAAAGTGCTTTGAGACATGAAAATTGCTTCATGAAATGGAGTTCATTTCCATTTTCTTCTCATTTTTGAACAACACCTTTTAACACTGCACTGTCTTTAGTGTCACTGCTCCCTCGTCACATCCAAGTGTCTTATTTTGATGTAGAGGACACTATCTCATTATATTTATCTTGTTTATTCGCCTTATATTTCTTGTCTCTATAATTGATTTTTTAAAAATCTTGCTTTTCTAACGCTGCTAGTTTTCGGAGTTGGCAAACATAATTCCGTTTCATGCCTAAAATGAAAATAAACTGTCTCAATCTTAAGGAAATAAAAACTAGAAGCAGATTAAAGACCAGAGCACACCAGCGGCAGCCTGATATTACTACAGATCTGATATCACCCCAGAAATGGAGGTCATATGAGATGAGACATGAGAAGCTGGGTCTTTGCTTCGCACGTGCCAACTCCTATTTTGGCTTCATGAAATTTATAACAGTTGTCCCGACTTAATGACACTGAGAGGTGTGATTGTGTGCAGCCAGCGGGCCACATCATACATTTGACTTAAATGCCACCCTCTCTTTGTCACCGAGATTAATGTAGGGTAGAGATGTTTATTAAACGGTAATCTTTCCAGTTAGATGTCACCCTCAACCCCTGCACTCACCTCTTAAACATGTAGTGTTTTGTGGCCGACCGGAAATTCTAATTCTGTCCACCTGCTGAACAGAAAGATTGTCTCCCGTTCATTCTTCAGGAGTCACCTGAAAATAATTTATTCACCACCTCTAGAAAAGCTGTTAACATGATTTTATTGTCTTCATCTTAATGCTCTTCACTCCGCATGCACTCTGGAAAATGTGCGGAAATTCAACAACCATTTTCAATTTTATTGATATTTTAATTTTCAATTTTTTAATTTTAATTTTAGCCCCATTTTTTCCCCCAACTGAATACCCCGAGTTGCCTACTGCTGGGTCAGTCTCTGTGATGCCCCTCTAGAACGTTGACAGGAAGGAGGAAGCCGTAGCATGTGAGTCCTCCAAGTCATGTGATGACAAGCCCTCACTATTTTGCACATCGTGGTCTCGCAGGGAAAGCACAGTGAATTGCTGTTGGAGGAGAATGAAGCAGAGTACTTTCCCTTTAGTTAACCACGAGTGCCGGGACGACCCAGAGAGGGATACTAGTGAACCCAGAATACTTTATCCAACCTAAACCCTCTACCCATGTGAGGTTTAGCCAATTATGACCCACTAACTGTGGACTTCTGGCCGTGGTTGGAAATGACACAGCCGGGATTCTAACACCCAACTGCATGATGCAGAGATACACTGAACATAGGTGTCTTAATCCCCTACGTTGATAATTGATGGATGGATGGATGGAGGGATGGAGGTTGATTTTTGCCTGTCATGGTTAGTCTGCACACTATAGCATTGGACAGGGACTCAGATGGAGCTTGGGAAATTAAGGCCAGATGGCCTTCCTGACACCCTGTGGTGGGATTGAACCTGCAGCGCCTGGCTAGTCAGTTCCAGAAATGGGCTCCCTACCACTGAGACACCGCAGCCCCTGTTTTTCATTAAACATTAGTGTCTCAAAGGAACAAAATATAATATAACTGACCAGAAATGTATCTTTGGAACAAATTGATGTGAAACAAATTCAGCCAAGGGACATTATCTTATTGAGTAACATAGCTCAGAAGATTTGAGTGGTTGTCTAGTAATCAGAAGAGGGGTGGTTTGATCCCCGGCCCCTGCAGAAGGAATGCCAAATTGTCCTTGAGCAAGACACTGAGCCCCTAAAAGTTCAAGCCCTGTTATGGAATGGCGACCTGTCCAGGATATTTCCCCACCTTTTGGACATGAGCACTGGGATGGACTCCAGAATGACTCCGCGACCCGACGTCAGATGAGCAATTGACAATGGATGGATGGATGGAAGGATGGATGGATGGACATTATTCTAAGTGCCCATCTGTAATGCCTTGACTGAGTATATTTATTTTGTAAATGAAAACAAGATGGAAGCAGTTGTTATTTGTGTTGTTTGTTGGTTGTATACAATTTAGGCCATGATCCTTTTAACTGTCGAGGAGGATCTTTGGTATTAAGTGAAAAGTAATGGCTTGTCATTTAACATTACTGGCATTGAATGCATGATCTGTGCTAACAAATCCATTATAACTGCTGGACCCAGATACAAAGGTTTTAATTCTCCTCCCAGAACAAGCCATATCAAGCTAAATGAGCGAGAGCTTTTATCATACATGTAATTGAAGAGGGAAAGTCATCAACCCTGCAACCACCAGTTGCCTTAGATACTATCAGTTACCATCATGTGCATATGTAATGATCAAACCTGCAGGTTAAAGTGTTTCCTTCACCCTGTGGGAATTCATTTAGGAAGAAAAACCAGCCATCTTTTATTCAAACGATGTTTTTTATTCTAAGCTTTAAATGGGAACCTTTAATTGCTGGTCATCAATAGAATAAAAAAAGAAGTGAGTCTATCAGATACACAGGGACTGGGAAGATATACCTCTGTGACTCGACGATCCATTCATCAGTCATTCTGTGTAGAAATCAGTGTGACCTCTTGCGTAATGGTTGGAATGTAGATAATGATTGTTAGCAGGGAACCTGGAGTGTTTCTTAGAGCTGCTTCTTACTCCGATATGGAACATAATCAGGGCCATGCTCAGATGCCTTTTGATGAGAACCAGCCGGATCGAGGCGATGAACCGTGAAGGACTTTGGGTTCATCAAGATGGGAGCTCACTCATACAGATAAACTAGTGGACACTGACTTTTTTTTTGTTTCTGACAAGTGAACATTCAGCTGATTTATTTTGTGAATGCTTTCATCAAAGCACCTTCCAAATTCCACCAGAATGTGTATTTTATAGATCTAATCCAAGGAAAATAAGGTATTTACGCATGCTCAGATATCCAGGTAGGGATTCACAAAAGGTTGACAAAAAAGTATCCAGATGAACTCATTCAACTTTTTGGCAATGGAAATACTTTTTATAAAGTCATTCAAAATATTAGAAGTGCTGTTGTGAGCATGTGATTAAAGCCCATCGAGAAGTAGGCCTCCTGACTGCCAGCGTAAATAAACCCCTTCAGAAAACCCTTCCTCTTCCAGAAAGAAGCTGCATCACCAAATACTGTGATCTGATAAAACCAATGAAATGTCATGCTCAGCCTGTCCTATCACTTAGTTATATGTAGCACAGGTGAATGAATAGCTGCTACGCTTCATCATGCAAGCTAACAGCTTGCTAGCGATCAAGTGCAGTGGAACTGACTAGCTTAGACTTCAAGTTGGTTCGAATATTGCCAATCACGACCGGAGGTCCAAAGCTAGTGGGTCATAATTGGCCAAGCCTCACAGTATAAGGGTTAGGTTGGATAAAGTATTCTGGGTTCACTAGTGTCCCCCTCTGGGTCTTCCGGGCACTTGTGGTTAAGTGAAGGGAAAGTACTCTGCTTCATTCTCCTCCGATGGCCAAGCACTGTGCTTTCCCCGTGAGACTGTGATGTGAAATAGCGAGGGCTAGTCATCACGTGACTTGGAGGAGACACACGCTATGGATTCCTCCTCCCTGTCAACGTTCTAGAGGGGCATTAAAGTGACAGATTCATCAATATATAACTCATGGAATTCGGTTTTGAAAAAAAGGGCTAATTTTTTATTTTTTTTGAAGGAAAAAATACCCTCAAGTGGGTTGTTCTTACCACAGATTAACAATCTTCTGGTCACTGTAGAGTTAATTTCAGGTTCTTGGCCTGTTGCAGCTGGAGTGAATCTATATGACTTATATAATCAACTCTTTAGTGAACAGAGGCCACGCCCCTTCAACCCACTGGGCAATGGCTGAGCTCAGAGTGTATGTACATGTATCACATGATACATATAAGCTGGCAGAATGACAAGTCTATCATTGGTATTCCACACTAAAACTTTCCTGTCTGAATTAAAACCACCGGACTGGATTTTTATGTATTGTTATTCACAACGGTTATGTCCAAGTAGGGAGAGATCAAGAACTCACTGGAGAGATTACATTTCCCAGCTGGCCTGGGAATGCCTGGAGAAATCCCTGGAGAGGCTAGATGAGGACGTCTGGGCTGTTCTGTTGAGTCTACTTGCCACCATGACCCTGACCTAATTAAGTTGTTTTGAAAGTGGATAGTTAGTCTCAAAATGAATCAACCTCCTACCCCAGGCAGCACCAGTGGCACGCTCTATTCATTGAACTAATACGGGAATGGAACCCTTTATAGAAAAATGCCTATGTTTTTTTAACCTAAGCCCCACTGCCCTATCATTACGAGTCTAACTGAGTGATAGGGAGCAGAATCATTTAAATTGACTCGGTATTGAGTGAGCTAGTGTCAGCTTACAACTGTGCACCAAGCTGAGATTTAATCCTTAGGGGTAATGGTGCTCACCACATAATATCTACAAAAGACTCGGGATACTCTGAGAAGGGTCTTAAGACACCTCCCATTATGAGAAGATGAATTCAGTGCCATCAGTAAGCCCAGTGGTTGACTTTTTGAAAAAAAATTTGCACTTGAGTTTTTGCACTTCTTAACAGCTCTCACGTTTCTAGTGTTGTCTCCCTGTGACAACTCCTCATGGGATCATAAAGGTAGACCACTGCTCAGGGTTAACACTGAATTGGTATCCATCTCTGTACTCCCATGACATCAGAGCCAACACAGAACTCTTTCAGTCAATGTCTTTTGCAAGTGCTATTGCCCCGAAAGGCTTGCATTGCAGCTTGGCATGCAGAAGTCGGCTGACGTGAGCGTGCTAAATACTGAATCAATTTGAAAGATTCTGCTCCCTGGTTTAGCTCCCGATGACAGGAAAATAGGGCTTAATTTAAAAAAAAATACTGGAGTTTTCCTTAAATCTCTGTAGTGACACCATCCGACTATAATGGATGTGACATGTCCCGAATTGACAAATCCTTCGGGATCCTTCGAATCGACCGATGCAAAACTTTGTGATTTCTGTCAGTAAGAATTTTGATTTGAAGAGAATGTGTTTTTTTGAAAATGCATCATTGATTTGGAAGCAAGATACTGTAACATCTAGCAATATTCCACTATTTTCTAGTAAGGGGGCGGCATAGCTCAGTGGGTAGAGCGGTCGCCTGGCAATCGGAAGGTTGCAGGTTCGACTCCCGGTCCTGCATACAGCATGTCGAGGTGTCCTTGAGCAAGACACTTAACCCCTAACTGCTCCCCGAGCACCATATGCTGGCAGCTCACTGCTCCTATACAATAGGTTGGGTCAAAAATGCAGAGAACAAATTTCCCCCTGCGGGACTGATAAGGGAATCATTATTATTATTATTATTATTATTATTACATAGAACAGGTCTCTCTCATCCCAATGATGTTAATGGCACAGTAGTAATTTATCTATATCTGGATGAGATCCATTTTTATGCATCGCCATAAGTCCCCATGTTGGGGGGCGGACAGACTGAGATGGAGCATAGGGAATTAAGGCTGGATGCTCTTCCGAACGCCCCACGGTGGATTTGAACCAACTGCTTCTGGCTTGTCAGTTCCCAAAGCGAGTGCACTAATCACTGGACCGCAGCCACAAAAATAATATAAACCTAATGCTTATTATATAATATCTGTATAATATAACAGTATTTTGTGAATATGACATACCTGTATAATATCCAGGAGCCAGGACTTCATCTTGTTTGTATCCTTGCTCTCCAACTAGCTGTCTAAGAGCCTCCGCAACAAGACCTTTATAACTGACGGTAAACCACACCAGACATTTATAACTAATGGTATATGCAGCATTAGGACAAAGTTACAGCCAGATATGTTCAGTGGTAACAGTATAGCAGTAGTGGTGGACATGGGTTGGCTTGCAGCCAGCTAAGGGCAGTAGAGGTTTAGCCATGGGAAGCTAGTTCTAAAAATGAGTTTGTCTAGCAATGTTATAGTTGTGGCAGGAGATGAGTTGTGGATGCTGTATGCTAGCAGCAGTACATAGCCATCTGCAGTACCTGTACTTGCGGTTGACCTCATCAGCAGTCAGGGCATGGTCAAACATAAGAACTTTGTGTACATCTTGGAGCCGTGGACCAGTGTAGTCTTGATACTCCAACTCCACTGCTGCATCCAGCAGGGACAGGTACCTCCTTACAATCAGGGCATAGGGACTGTCTGAGGGGCAGAGATAAAAAGTAAATTGGGTTAAGATGTCTTGATGCATGCTCAATAATCCAGATGAGGCAATCACAGAGAGAGGTGAACCAGTTCAACTGGACCAGAGATTTATCCAGAGAGGTGTCCTCTCTCCTCCAGGAGACATGTTGAGTCTGAGCTGACTGCAGCATCCCCACCCTGATCAACAACACAGTGATACCACACCACTAAAGGCTGGGTTCATATGAGAGCTGCTCATTGGCTGGACATTCAGTGGTCATGAGGACTATTCACAGAGGACTGGGGAATAGGATCAATCACAGCATTGTCACATGATGACACATGGACTCTCAGACCCCCACCTTTGTTCAGGATGGTGGTTCCCTCTTCACATAGATGGTCTTTAACCCCCCTTTCAGACCAGCGTTCCTCCCTATCAAGGATGTGAACATCCTCATCTTTGACAGAGTGTCCACTGGCCTGTAGATGGTGGAGACTGTAGAGTCCTGGCCTGACGTGTTGGCTCTCCTGTGTTGTTCCATCCTATTGGTCGGCGTCTGTCTGGTCTTCCTGATGTACCCCAGGTGTCCCTGGATATGATACCAGGAAGTGGAAGTGAAGGCTCTGGTATCAAATCTAGGGACACCTCCTAG
>OMLC01047222.1:0-14440 GCA_900302585.1 Regalecus glesne | reverse complement strand
AAAGACTAGAATACTTGATGCATGCTCAATAATCCAGGTAAGAGAATTACATAAAAGTTGAATTACCTTTTTTGTGAGAATGGAATACTTTGCAACCACTGCTGATATCAGTGAATTATTTCTACCTGTGTGTTTATAGCCTATGTCTCACATTCCAGTTCATACACATATAAATGGGTGAGATTTGAAATTCAATAGGAATACAAATGACCAAACAATATGCAGAAATAAATTGTATGTAGGTATAGGGGCCAGAGTAGCTCAGTGGTTAGAGCGCTTACTTCAGGAACTGATGAGCCAGAGGCTGCGGGTTCAAATCCACCGCGGGATGTCAGAAAAGGCATATGGGCTTAATTCCCCAAGCTCTATCTGAGCACGTGTCCATCCCCACAACGTGGGGACTAATTATTACATGTAAAAACTGGTTTTTACATAGTATGTAGGTGCAAATACACTTGAATGTTTTTCAGTAGAGATGCCAAACCAGGCCTCGATACCCCACCTAGGTGCAAACACACACACATATGGACACAGTCCTAGATATTAGCTATGGGGGCCTCACGTAACTGCAAACTGCTAATAGGGGAAGCTTAAATAGAGCTCATTTTCTCAAAGTTGAAATGAGGTTGAGATTAGAGTTATCTTTGGCTGTCCATTGGGCAATCATGGAAAAATCCATTCCCATCGGGGTCTGTGACGATGCTGTCACTTGGTAATAACCTATATATGTTGCAAAATGCAATTACAAGATCTGTATCAAACTGATGATAATTCTAGAACCTTTGGGTTGCTACCTCCACACTTTGAGAAATGGCTAAACTGACCCAGTAAGCCTGACATAAGGTAAATGTAGAGATTTAATGCTATAGATGCTAGAAAAAGTCAGTACCTATAAAATCTTATTTTATAGTGAAAATATTGCTTTAATTTTTTTCTTTGTTAATATCTATTTTTATTCTATTTCTTGCAGCATAGCAAATAAAGAGGCGACGATGTCATGCCCAGGTAAGGGTCACGATGACCAAGCAGTGTCAAGATGACAATTCTAGCCTTTTTGAACACATTTTGGCCATTAGCGTTCCCCAACACATAATGACATTCATCCATTACCCTCAAGAAACTCCTTTATCTGGTTTGTGTTTTGCCTAGCATCGAGTTTGTCAGCTTAATACCCACCCTAATTATGATGTAATTTAAGCTGAATTAAAAGCACTTTCTCCATTGTTATGTCATCTTATATCAGGATGTTACATCCTGCTATGAAAATCCATCCACCCATCCATTATCAACCGCTTATCTGAAAAAGTCGGGTCGCGGGGGAACTGGAGGCTATCTCAGTTCTCATTGGGTGAAAGGCAGGGGTTCACCCTGTATAGATCGCCAGTCTATCACAGGGCAGAGCAGTTAGGGGAACAGTGTCTCGCTCAAGGACACCTTGACACGCTTCTCTGCAGGTGTGGGGATCAAACCTGCAACTCTACCCACTTAGCCATGCCGGCCCTCATTACTGTGAAAATATTAATAGATCATTCTTCAAAAGGTTTTTTACAAAAGATTATTGAAAGTGATTCATCCAGCGGCAAAAATCCATCACATTTTCTCATTTTTGAGCCGGCAGTATATGTACGGAGTAGAAACCACTGGTCCAACTTAATAACAAATACCAAAGTATGCTTTCTAACGATTGCAGTATGTCGAAGGATAGTAGACATGCAGTTCTAAACTAAAAGGACATTTGAATGTGATGCTATTTTCTCTTTTGATGGACAGCAGTGTTTTACATATACAGGTCTAATGTTCGTGTTAATTCTTCCTGATATGCACACTTTTTATGTTGTTAAACACTAATAAACGTTCAGGCTTCAAAAGACTTGAGGTAACATTCAACTCCTATTTGATAAAAAGGGTGATTTTGTGCATTTTTTCCAACAAGAATTCACAAATGAACCACAGGATTTTTTGACAAGTTGCAGAGTTGCTCTTTCAATAATGGCGGGGATATCATTAGATCATGTATTGCTATGAATGACATTAAACAAAAAAAAGGTTATCCAAAGGGCAGAAATATCACAGCCATAGAAATGATGATTCACTACAATGTTTTAGATCAACAACTAAAGACAGAAATATAAATTTAAAGCAAAATACCAAGAAGACATATTTAGATTTACAATATTAATATTAATATTGTCAGAGAAATATGAGGCAGCATTGTAATTTGAAACAACCGAGTTCAGTTATTCAAAGGCATTCCGATAACAAGAATCCATCTCTATGAAATACCCATCAGACTGTGAAATCTTTGACCTTTAATTTGATGATAAACCAAATACCTCAGGACATTGACCTTAGGTTGGATTATCAAACTTCTTCCTGCTGTAACAAATGTTTTAACATGTGATGAAAACAGTTGTTTGGACTGAAAATACAAAACAAATCCCCATTTTCTCACTGACCTTTAGGATTTAATCCTACAGATATGATGGAGGGCAAAAAAAAAACTTGAAATCAATGTATAATATTTCCCAGCTCCAATTACAAGCAGAGTGATACATTAAATTAACATCATTATTGTAATATAGGATTAAATATAATCTGGGATGTTACCCGTCATGATATCCTGGTTTAACTATAATGTCATCATTGGTCTGAAATGCCGCAGTATAGAAAAGTGATACAATTTTCTGAACCAATCAAACCGTCTCATGTGTAAACAGCTTATGAAAGCACCAATAGCCATCCCAAAAGTGCATGATTTTTTTTTTTATGCAGTCAAAATATCATGGTATTTGATTCAGTTAATACCCTCTGACCCTCACTCCCATTTGTCTGGCATTTATCTTTGAGTAACTGAAACTCATTTCTTTGAACTGGCCTATTGATATATGTTCTGTTGTGTTGCGATGGGAATGTTCCTGGCATGTTTTGGGTTCACTTATCCTTTTAGAGGGAAGGGTCACTGCAATCAATACCAAGTTTTTCTGATTGATCACCTTTATTTTATGGTGAGACATTTCTATCCTGGGAATGGTCTCTTCCGGGATGACAATGCTCCCATCAACAGGACAAGAAGGGTTACTGAATGGTAAATGTAAATGATGTAAATCATATGCACTGGCCTTCACAGTCACTAGATCTCAACCCAGTTGACCACCTATGGAAGATTTAGGACTGACATATTCGGATTCTTCACCACCATCATCAAAACCAGATGTCCATTTTTACCGGTCACAAATAGTCTCCATGATGGGGGGGGGCATGGACTTAGATACTTAGATGGAGTGTGGAGAATTAAGGCCGGACGAGCTTCCTGGCACCCAGCGTGTTCAGATCTGTGATATCGGGCTCGTCAGTTCCCAAAGTGCACATTCTACTACTAAGCTACCCAGGCCTCCTTCCCGTTGTCAAAACACCAAACGAGGCAATATATTTTGGAAGAATGGTCCATCATCAATGGTCCATCATCAATGGTCGATCATCAAAAGAGGGAGAAACTATAGCACAACAGTGACATTACCAAAACCAGGATGTCTCACCAAAATGGGCAAGACGACGAGGAGTAAACTGGTCAGAGAAACTGCCAAGAGGCCTATGGCAGTATTAATGGAGCAGCAGGAATTTCTGGCAAGTACTGGTTGCTCCCTACAAGTGACCAAAATCTCCTATATTCTTCATATGTCTGGGCTATGGGCTAGGGTGGTATAATGGAAGCCTTTCCATGGAAAGGCCCAAGGTAGGGCTGGGCAACATGGACAAAATCAATGATCATGATATTTTTAATCAAATACCACAATATCAATATTTCCATGATGTAGTAGAGATGATTGCTGATGCTCTCATAAACAATTCACAAAATGGTATTTTTGATGAACCCTCATTGCAAATTACTCCTCATGGAATTAATAAAAGATTATCTTATGTTATCTTATTAGCTATGTAGCTATGATAGACAAACAGGTAGAGAAAAATAATATAACAGCCAGAAAAATCCAAGTTAAAAAAAAATAGGGCAGCTGGCTCAGTGGGTAGAGCAGTTGTCTAGCAATTGGTAGGTTTTAGATTCAATCCCCACACCTGCAGAGAAGCATGTCAAAGTGCCCTTGAGCAAGACACGGTTTGCCTAATTGCTCGGCCCTGTGATGGACTGGTGACCCTTCAAGGGTGTATCACTGCCTTTTGCCCAGTGAGAACCGAGATAGGCTCCAGTTCCCCACGACACGACTTCAGATAAGTGGCTGACGATGTATGGATGGACGGAAATACAAGCAAATCCATCTCTTTACCGCAATGCAACATTTAAAATCAGGAAAAGACAACACTTAAGTCATATCATGATATTAGGATATCCAACATGCTAGATGATAGCATGATGATGGTGATAGTCTTATATCACAACTTTGATCAAATATCAATATAGCCTATTGCCCAGCCCTAATCCAAGCCCAGTTAAATTTGCAAAGAGACATCTAGTCCCCACAAACATTGTGGGAAAATGTGTATGGACAGATGAGATCAAAGTTGTACTCCCATCCATCCATCGTCAGTCACAGAGGTAGCAGATTTCAGCCGGGACCTCCAAGCTTTCCTTTCCCTTGCAACATCCACTAGCTCTGCTTGGGGGATCTCAAAGTTGAACTTTTCGTCATAATTCCCACAGGCTGCCAGTCACCTAAAGTACACATACTCACGGTGAAGCATGGTGGTGGCCGCATAATGCTTTTCTTTTATCAGAGCTGGAGCTTTAGAAAAGTTGGAGGGAATCATAAATCCACATACTAGTTGATTTCGGTGCAAAACAGTCAAATATCTGCTAGAAAGCTGAAGATGAAGAAGAGGGCTTTCATCTTTTAGCACAATGACTGAAAGCATACATCCACATCGACAAAGGAAACGCTTCACCAAAAGAAGATCACTGTTTTGGTGAGGCCCAGTCACAGCCCAGACCTAAATACAATTGAAAATCTCTGGGCTGACCTGAAGAGGGTTGTGCACAAGAAATACTCCCCTAATTTGACATCTAGATTTTTTTTTGCGAGGAAGGGTGAGAAAATATTGTCAAGTCAAGATATAACAAGCTGTTAGACTCTTACCCAAAAAGAGTGCTGTAATAAAATCAAAAGGTGCTTCAATAAATATTAATTTAGGTATGTACACACTTGTGCAACCAGGTTATTAGTGCAAGTTGTTTAATTTCATTTTTCCCCAAAAGATTTCCGTTTCTCAGTATTTTTATAGGTTGCAAATTCAAGTTGGGGTGGAAAAAGTTCAGATATGATTTATCTTGGTATCATTTTTTTATATCACAAATGCCTGCCATTTTACAAGGGACCTTTATATCCACTGTGGGTATGTGTGCTGTAGCACATGTTTTCTGGAAGAGCAAAACTCCATAAAACTGGATGATGCGAAACAGCTAAAATTATATCTCTCTCCACTTTGACTGTCCAGAATCATCAGAATCTGAGTATTGGCTACATAGGTTTCCACATAAAGGGAATTTGACACTAGTTTCATGGCTCTCATATAATGATGGCACAACAACACAGTGGCCTTCAGATATATAAGCATTGATTTTATAGATGTAAAATTAAGAGGTACTTAATCAGGATGTGCAGATAATTAATGGTCCATTTTTTCCATGTCACAATTGGTCCCCACATTGTAGGGGTGGACACAGATCTAGATGGAGTGTGGATGATTAAGGCCGGATTCCATTGCACGGCGGGATCTACTGTGATGTCTGGCTCATCATTTCTCAATGTGCATGCTCTACCACTGAGCTACCGCAGCCCCCATTGGCGATGGTGCAGAAATTATATCAGAGATATTCAAATAAATGTTAGCAGGTTGCTTATATACATCCCTGAGGTAGATGGACATGACAGAGCATACTGGTTAAGGTACAAAATACAGCATAGTATATACAAGATACGGAGTCCATTTTTATGCGCCATGATTAATGCCCATGTTGTGGGGGTGGACGTGGACCTCAATGTACCAGTGTATTAAAGCCAAATGCCCTTACTGATGCCCTGCAATGGGATCAAACCCACAATGCCTGGCTTGTCATTTCCTGACATATGCTCTACCAATGAGCTACCAAGGCCCGGGTACATCATATCCAAAATATATGGCTGGAATTTGAATATGTTAAGCATTCATTTGAATGATAGCCCATAGGAAGAAACTGTATATATCTGGTGTATATTTGCTGTACAGGGCTCTACATCACCCACCAGAGAGGAGGAGCTGGGACAAGTTGTGAGTAGTGCGAAGCCCTCCCATCAGAGGTCAACGTCAATGTGGTTTGCTTTGACTATGATGAAAAAAATGCATTGAATAAATTAATTGTCTCCAGAAGAAAATCCCCATGATTATCATGAGTATTCAAATAACATGATATTGGTGTGAAATATCATGCTCATAAAAACAGGTGTGGCCAGAGCCTTAAGTTGGAAACTTGAATTTAATTGTGATCCATCCATTGATCCATCCATCGTCAACCATGAATCAGAAGTCAGTTCGCGGGGGAACTGGAACCTATCTCAGTTCTCATTGGGCAAAAGGCATTGAAACACCCTGGAAAGGTCACCAGTCCATCACAGGGAAGAACAATAAGTGGAACAATGTCTGGCTCAAGGACACTTCAACATGCTTCTGTGCAGGTGCGGGGATCAAACCTACAACCATGACCATTCTACCCACTGAGCCATACCCCCCCATGCGTATAAACAATGAATCACATATGGAGAAGTAGATTCATTCACAGAAAGCATAGACATATTTGTAAAGTTCTTGCCCTGTATATTTTCAACAGTCAAATCATTTTCCAAAGCAATGCTCTGATGCCATTTCAGAATATAAGCATTGTTCTGTCAAGATTATCTCCAGTATAGTTCTCCGACTGATGACCTCTGCAACAAAAGGAATAGACTTCACAGCAACATAGTGAGAAAACCTCATGGCTTCTCCAATCTCCGGTATGCTACGAGGTCTTTAAAACACCACAATACAGAACCTTTAATAACCATACACCCCTATGCTGCGAGGTCTCAAGTGGTTGCTTGAAGTGGTCATGTCCATTAGTGTGCGAGTTAGCTGAATATGTCATCTGACTCGTCCTTTCCTCCAATCTTGCTGTTGATAGGGTGGGCGTGATTTATGACAAGGTTGTCCATCTTTTTTATGTGTTTTCTATTAGTGGACCATGTCTGGGACTGGCATATGTAAATGAAGGATAGGAACATGATGGTGAAGGATGGGATAGGAAGTGAGGGATCAAGAGGATGGAAAAGATGTGGGGGGAGAAATATGAAGAGGTAGAACGGATGATGAGGGACACTATTAGAAAATTGAATCACATACACAAGCACTCAGTCAGACTGAGATTGGTAAAGTCCACTTGGGCCTTAATGCATGTCCATCGTATATGTAACACTGTCTCCTAACAGCAAGCGGGGATCAAACCATTGCATCGCTTGCTCTCGGTCCACACTGAAACCGTCATGTACCTATGATCCGTGTGCTCGAGACCAGGCTAGACGCCCTTCATCCATGATACAGTGCTTCTCAGTGCGAGCAGCAGGAGATAATTAGAAAAGTAGTGCCTGACAAAAGTTCCGCTCAAATTGGCACATCGCGTCCTGCTGCACAGAGTTGCATTGCTTGCTGCCAGTGAGGCGTAATCAACAGAAAATAAAGCAACTAAATAGAGTGTGTTGCTGATGCTCACTTACTTGGTGTTCAGTTAGGACACTGTATAACCAGTGGGGCTGTATGTGGATATGGCATTGCTATGGTTGGAAGGCTGGGGTCTGCTTTACATGTCACAATTCATCCCCACATTGTGGGGGTGGACACGGACTTACATGGAGCGAGGGGTATAAAGGCTGGATACCCTTCCGGGGAGTTCAAGGTCAGAACATCTGGCTTATCAGTTCTCAAAGTACGCACCTTAACACTGAGCTACTCCAGATCCAGTTGTGTAGTTTTGTTTTCCTTCTAGAATTGACTATGAAGAGAGGTCTCTATGCATCATCACTATCCATATGCTAGAAGAGAAAAGTAACTTAAAAAAGCTGGACCAGGCTGAGTGTGGAAAAGTAGAGTACTTTAATACTAGAAACGATGTTGCCAGTGTTTATACACATTACTCAACTGAAGTTGCTTGGACCAGTTGTAAGTCCTCACCAAGTGTATGTGTCATAATTTGCTCGGTGAGAATTTACACTCCACCAAATCCAGTTGCACTACTTCTAGTTGTTATTACGAACAACTTTATAGCTGTTACTCAAATCTTACACATACAGCTTGGGGGTTTATTCGAAGTTATCTCATGGTGAACTGTGGTGTTTTATCAAAACAGCAATGATACAAAAAAACCAGCTTAACTTGGAATCAGATTTAGTAATGACTGGGTGTAACTCTACCCTGATGTTTATCAGCTTAACAGGTTTGTAAATTTAAGTTATCTTAAAGTGATTAAGACAAGTAATGCAAACTTAGGATGAACAACGTTACATCTTTCCACTACTTTTTGCAACAATTAATGACTTCTGAACAACTCCAAAAAATCATCATTCTATTCCTGCCCAATCCTTTGCCAGCTCTGCTCGGAAGTAGTTGTAAGAGTTTTCTTCTTAACTTTTCTCTAAAAACCAAGGTACAGAATCACAGCCTAGCGTGAAGCAGCAGGGATGAGGATTAGTACCTCTAAATCTGAGACCATGGTTCTAAGCAAGAAACCAGAGGATTGCCCAATCTTAGCAGGGAATGAGTCCTCACCCCAAGTGAGGGAGTTCAAGTATCTCAGGGTCTTGTTCTCAAGTGAGAGGAGAATGGAGCATGAGTTGGACCGGAGAATTGCGTTCCCTTTACCAAACCATCGTTACCAAGAGAGAGCGGAGCCAGAAGGCAAAGCTTTCGATCACTGTTTGTGCCCACTCTCTCCTATGGCCATGAAAGTTGGGTCATGACTGAAAGAACAAGATCACTGATACAAGCAGCGGAGATGAGGTTTCTTAGGAGGTCGTCTGGTGTCTCCCTTAGAGACAGGGTGAGAAGCTCAGACATACGTAAGGGACTCGGAGTAGAGCCACTGGTCCTAAAAATAGAAAGGAGCCAGTTGAGGTGGTTCGGGCATCTAATAAGGATGCCACCTGATCACCTCCCAAATGAGGGTTTCAAGTCATGTCCAGCTGGGAGGAGGCCAAGGGGTAGACTGAGGACCAGATGGAGGGATTATATCTCCACACTAGCCTGGGAACATATTGAGATTCCCCCAGTCAGAGCTGGTTGATGTTGCAAGGGAAAGGAAAGCTTGGAGTTCCCGGTTGAAATCTGCTACCTCCGCAACCCGACACCGGACATGCGGTTGACGATGGATGGATAGAAAACAGTATGCAAAAAAACTCCCCAACTCCACCGAACCCAACTCACATCCATAGCAAATGACCAAAACATAGCTAACTTGTTTGAACCTTAATCGTCAGTTATATACATGCAATTTGTTGAAAAAGCTGTCGGTTGTTGAGATCAGTATTGAATGGCATTTTAAGGAACCAACCATGACTGAAACACCATTATGGGCTGCTACCATTGTCCTAATTTACAGAAACCAGCACCAAGTGACGAAAGGATTTGTACCCGTGACTTTTACAGCACAGTGTGACATAGCTCACACATCTGCCCCAGTGTTCTGAAGCCTTGTTTACTACCATCTGTGTCAAATAACATACTTGCAACACTCTTATACACCTTAGTTCACTCACACCTTCTTGCCTTATCTCACTCAGACAACAAATCATTCTTTTTTTCTGTTCTTCCTCTATTTGTCTCCATCAGGGCTCTTTCCCCAAAAACCTCTACTGCAGTGTTTCATCCATTAACTATTGATCAGAAACGTGAGAAGGAAGAATGGGAGAGATGTTGTTTCCTTTTACGTGTTTTTATGCACATTTTTTTAAAAGTTGTAAATCAGAATGGTATTTTTAATAGTTTACATGTGTAGTTGGGAAGACACCCCCCCACACACACACAGCCAAATATATGTGTGTGTGTGTGTATTTCTACTTTGTGAAAGACCAGACCAGCAGGGGAAATGTACAGAGGATATATTCAACTTTGCGTGAGTGATAAACCTTTCAAAAGAATCCCATGAATAATCCATTCCATTAATGTTCTTCTTAAGATAAGTGAACATTGGACTTCCTCGACAATGGTCAATAGAACTTCATTAATTCCTATTGTGAGAAAGCCAGCCTTCCCTTAATGTCCAAATGGGGTGACCTTGATATCTTGTTAGAGCATGCATTAAACTTTACGAGCTCAACCTGTACCATTTAAACATGTCTGACATATATATGGAGTTCACTCAAATGAGCATGGAACAAGAAAGGGACACAAACAAGGAGTCAGCAGTGACATCAAAGAGGTTTCTATTTTTTTGTAGACCTCACTAGAGAACAAACAATGGACTGCACACATAGAGATATCCATCTGTTTCAAGGTCTTATGAAATAATGAAAAAGTGATGAACCTATAAATTATGTAGAGTCAAATTATTCTCATTATTTATCCAACAGGATTCACAGTAACTAGCTAGTCGAGCTAAGCCTATCTGCCTTAATGCCACATTGTAGAGTGTCAGAGCATATAAAGTTATAGCTGTAGAAAATGAATGCATTGAAGCTGTGAGATCATAACTTGTGCGCCAAAGTCGTATACTTTGCAATGTTACATCTGAGGTTGTTTTCGTGGCTGAATTATACACACCTGTTTGACCAAAGCTCCCACCTCATTGGTCCTGTGGATCACTTATTCTCTGTGCCCTGGTCCCAGTTGTTCATAGCAATTACAATGAAATGTTGGACTGTGATTAGAGACTTACGCCTGGCAAATTAAAATGCCAGCCCCTGCACACCAGTAAGAATAAGACTTCTCTGTCGTTAACGTGACAGGGAGTTCTATATCAAATTTATACCACAATGGGCATAGGTTTATGAATATTAGATTTATGCACTTACAGAGAGAGAAACCTGATTGCACTTCTAGAACTTCCTAAAAGTGGAAAAAACTACCGATGGTAATGAAAAGGGGTTGATTTAGGTGGAACGTGTTAAAGAATATCATCAGTAACAATATACAATCTTTGACCACATTCTAATAGAGCCATGATCAGAAGGCACAACACTCTGAGATGACAACAGAGGAAATCCTGACAGAGACAAATGTACAGCAATATTAGGGCAGAATGACTCCATACTTTAGTTCAATGTTATCCACGAATCCAAACAAAAATAATTTGGCCTTCATTCAATAACAAAGAAAACCATTTCAGACCGGTGATTGACATCAGATACAGGCAGATATGAAACTAAGTTGATATGAAAGGCGAGCAAATGTCATTTTATAACACAAATGCAACAGTGAAATATAATGTCCTTATGGATGTACATTTATGCATAATTTGAAATATTAGTTACATGTTAAAATAACATCTCTCTCTCTCTCTCTCTCTCTCTCTCTCTCTCTCTCTCTCTCTCCCACACACATACACATTCCCCTCCATCTCCCCATGTGTGTCTCTGGCTGTGATCCCTTTCCCCAATTGGCTTACTGGCAGACAAATCATTCTCTGACGCCCCTGCTGTCATTTCTTCTATCACCATCCAGCTCCATTCTAATCCTCAAGTCAGTAAATACCCTCCCTCAGTATACACAAAGTTACTCAGCAGCTCACAGCCTCACAAGTTTACTTCTCCACACTCCATACATATATTTATCCCACATCCCCCCTTCTGACAGAGTGCCGCAAGGCTTTGAGGGGAAAAACAAATGAGCGATCTCTGCTTGACCATCTCATTTATTTGAATTGGAAAACAAGGGTGTAGGGGCGGCATAGCCCAGTGGGTAGATCGGTCGTCTGGCAATCGGAAGGTTGCAGGATCGATCCCCGGTCCTGCACATAGCATGTCAAGGTGTCCTTGAGCAAGATTCTAAACCTTTAACTGATCCCCGAGTGCCATATGTTGGCAGCTCACTGCTCCTATAAAATATAGGTTGGGTCAGAAATGCAGAGAAATCAAAATTTCCCCTTGCAGGACTCATAAGGGAATCATTAGATGAAATTAAAAATACCAATCAACCCTCATTGTTTTAATTGGAGGATTACACCAAGCCACACTTGATACAACGTAAGGTTAGATTTGGGACAAAATGTGTCCTATTCAAAAGAAAATCCCCCAAATGAGCAGAACAATCTGCTAGAGCAGTTGAAATAGTTCAACTTTATAAAACTTCCTGAAATGAGATGAAATTGCTTCTTTGCCTGAATGACCAGAAGTCTTGAAACAAAGTTGGACTGCATTGATTTGCAGATATTCTATCTGTCCATCCATCATCAACCACATATCCAAAGCTGGGTCATCAAGGCACTCCGAACCTCCCTTTTCCAGGCCACATCAACCAGCTCTGACTGTGGGGTCTTTAGGCGATCCCAGACCAGCATGGCAATATAATCCCTCCACCTGGTCCTCAGTCTACCCCGTGGCCTCCTCCCAGCTGGATTTACAATACAATACAATACAATACAGTCATTTAGCAGACGCTTTTATCCAAAGCGACGTACAAAAAATTTGCTGCTGGATTTGCCTGGAACTCCTCACTAGGGAGGAGATCAGGTGGCAGATGCTGAACCACCTCAACTGGCTCCTTTCTACATAAAGGAGCAGAGGCTCTACTCCGAGTCCCTCACAGATAACTGAATGATAATTTGCAAAGTTTAACCATCCAATTATTCACCAAAACCACAACACCAAACCACAAGACATGCTCTACAAATGAAACCTTCCATTTTACAATGCTCTTGTTTAGGATTAAATAGATAACTCACAATACATTTTCTTAAGTTGTGATGCATCTTGCAAAGCCAACTCATGATGTTCGAATTATTCTTGAAACCAGATGATTAGCTTCTATGAGATCTGTAGATTGCTATTCAGATAGACCGTTTTTGCAGTGATAAATGATGCAGAGGACAGTGTACAGAGTACAGTACTGCAACTTATTCCCAATCACACAGATGATCGCATCTTTTGACTTAAAGTGTAAATGTGTTGTCATTCCACTTTAAGGGATAATAGTGCTTCTAGAATCTGGGGTCTTGAAAGAAGCTTCACTAAAACCAGAAAGTGTATTGGAAATCTGAGCGTCAACAATAAAACTGCTAGTTATGTGTGGACACAGGAGCTGTTAGCTTTAGTAGGAGATGGCACTGGAAATTCATTAGCACAATCCATGCAGACAGCAATGAGGAAATTACAGTGAAGCTAGATTTTCATCACACAAGTCCATTTCTGATATACAGTTGAATATCCAGGTTTTTTTTTCCTGCACACGTCATTTGAAGGGGAGAAACGAGCTGAGGGAAAGTGCAGACCATGATGCATATTTATACTGCTAGACAGGTCATACGATGGCCAGTTTGTTGCACTGTCTAAATAACAAGCTAGTGGTGCTAGATTAGCCCTGAGTTCAAATCAGGATTATCCAGAGAAGGTTGGCTGTAGATAGGCCTGCAGAGTAATCGTATTTGCTTTGCTAATAGGGACCTCAAGGAGTTCCCTAATACTATGCTACGATTTTAACATTTCCAATAGGCATTCTCTATAAGGCAAGTTTTTGCTTGTCTTTGCATTGTTGTTGGATGCAACCTCTGGTGGACTTCAAGGGTGCCAGTTATCCTCAGGCTAAGGCAAGCCCCCCCCCCATGTTTGACAGCTCATCACAGTTATTGATGACCATGAACTCACCTAATTCAGGGATTGGGGGGGGCATGCAAAGCACTTTGCTGTAAGGCAAAAACGTGTATGTTACAGGTTTAATGAGTCAATGAAAGTATCATTGAAGAGCAAAACATTTAGATGGTAGTAAGGTGTGGAATATCAACATTCATGCCAAGACGGTGTGCAAAACATTACACATACTGTTGCCTTGGAGTTCATTTTATTGCAACACAAGTCTAGGTATGATGATGTTTGAGGAGCTGTAAAGATTCATGTATAGCTGCGGGTTACTGTGAAATTATGCCAATGTAGAATTGTCTCTACTTGTTCGTCAAGGCAAAATCCTCAATTTCAAGATTTGTTTACTGATTTGCTGCTTCACGTTCGAATTTACGAGATATTTTTCTTTGTGTGCTTTATGTTTTATGGAGTGACAGAAATGTCACGCAGGGAGTATAAAAGTGGGTTTCTGGCAAATGCAACCAGATAAAAACAGCTCCAAACAAATTCTCTAATGGTCCATGTGTGAAATTATTATTATTGATAATACTATATCGCCAATGAGCAGCAAGAGAAGCTCCAGTTTCCCCATGACCCAACTTCGGATTAGTGGTTGACGATGGATGGATAGATGGATGGATAATAATATATGATAT
>OMLC01047221.1:2581-14466 GCA_900302585.1 Regalecus glesne | reverse complement strand
GTGGACAGTGTGTGTGTGGGGGGGGGAGGGGGGGGGGGCTTCATGATGTGGCCAGAATGGCTGTGTGTCAATGAGTGTGTGTCATAGGAAGTGGTGGCGGTAACCCTTTAAGGAGCCTTCAGACACAACGTGTGCGTGGCAGCTCAGCTCTGTGTATCCACTGTTCCTGCATCCGCCTGTGTGGCCAATACAAAACGAGGCAGCCAGCCAGGCACAGAGAGCCAAATGGAGGAAAAGATGATGTTGTGTGTGTCTGATCCCGGAACTGTAGAGCACAAGTTAGTGATTGTATGGAGGCATTGGGAATACACCATGTGCTTATTAGCTTGGAGATGTTTTCACTAGCTTTAGGAGGCATGGAGAAGGACCAGATCAGGAACCAGTATATCAGAGGAACAGCTCAGGTTGGAGGGTTTGGAGACAAAGAGAGACCAGACTGAGATGGTCTGGACATGTGTGGAGGAGAGATGCTGGTATACTGGGAGAAGGAGGCTGAATATGGAGCTGCCAGGCTAGAGGAGAAGAGGAAGACCAAAGAGGAGGTTTATGATGTGGTGAGGGAGGACATGCAGGTGGCTGGTGAGACAGAGGAAGATGTAGAGGACAGGAAGAGATGGAGATGATGATCTGCTGTGGTGAGCCCTAACAGGAGCATCCAAAAGGAGAACAAGACAACCACCCTGCCTCCAAAGCTACAGTGCCCCAGCAGAGCAGAATGACGGTCAGCTATGTGATGGTCTTCAAGCTAAGCTCAACATTGTGACTCAGTAAAGGAACATCTATTTGATGCAGGTGATTAATATCAGAACATGCAGCAGTCTGCATGGAGCTGTGATATCTTTCATCTTGTCAAAGCAAAGATCAAGAGATAGCAAAATCTTACTATGCTGTCACCCATGGCAGTCACACTTATTTTGGTCACATCATTATCTCTTTGCAGTCTGGGTTTATCAGCAAAAGAAAGCCTGCTTCCATGATGTGAAGCAGCTCATTTCCCATACTAAGAAAAACAATGCATTCTGTGTTTGGGGCAAAGGAAATGGCCAGGCACTATTTTAGTAACTTATTAATGCTTTATCAATATTCATGATGAACACCACATTTAGAAAACTGGAATGTGCTGTATTGTCCTCTAGCAAAAGGAAACTGCAATCGTAGCTCTTAAATTCTGATCAACCAAACTGAAATGATCATTTTTCACATTGACCGAGAGCCCGTAATTAATACTTAGCTTCAACCCAAAATGCATATTACTTATCAGTCCAGAGGCATGAAGCATGTGACAGCGCTTATTCAGAGAAGCACATTGGAAGCATGGGAGATAAAGAGCTCCGGATGGATGGCATCATAATTCATGGGAGCCACCTGGTGATTCCCCCCAGTCACCTTCCTGTTTCCTCTGAGCCAGCTGCTCCCTGCACTCTTAATCAATCAGCTGCACTAGAACTGCTGCATTTCACCATGACCTTGAGTGGCGTGCCCCCTTTTCTCCTTTCGGGTGTTGGTGGGCTATGGATCCCTCCTGATTTCCCCTCATTTGACTATGTACCTCATTTGACTATGCTCTTGGATTGAGGTTGTCCCATTCTACTCTGTCTACTCTGATATATGGACTGTATCTGAAGCGTGGCTTTGCATGAGAGTGTAGCTTTCATTTGGAGTATACTGAACAGAAGGGTTGGCTTACCTTAGGACATAGAGTGGTTGTTTAGTAATCAGAAGATTGGTGAAGATTAGCATCTTCCTGGTTCATCTTGTAGGAATGAGTTCCATATACTTACCAGGGGCAGTAGTAACCATAGAAACTCTCCAGCCCATGCGAGAAAGAAGCCATAGGTAATAGGAAGTCATCTACACAGTCGAGCTGAAGCAGTAGTCTTGTTTTGACATTGTTGTCATTGAAATGACAGGTTTAAAACTTGTGTTGAGTTTCTCTATATGACCTTGTTGTGAAGTCCTCTTTAGCAGTGGCACCGTGTGATGAAACTGGTGATGAAGCTGGTATGTTAAAAAAAAACTTTAAAAAAACTACTATATTCACATTGACTAAAACCATTTTTCTACGGGGTGATTTTTCTTATTCAGCGGATCATAGAAGCAAAATTGAGATTCATTACTCAAACTGTTTGGAAGTCTTTGCTTCTGTTTGTGATGTTGGAAAATGAACTGTGGGGCCAGTCGGGGACCTGCCGTTCCACATGGCCAGCCATAGACATGCAGTGCTTGGACCTGGCCACTGGCTCCGTTCATGGCCCCAGCATGACAGAGCTGTCTCCGCATGAAGGTGACCCTCTCTCTCTGCACACACCTCCCTGCCCAGCTTGCCTGTCAGGTCCTGCAGGCGACATGGTCTATTAAACACCTTAATGATGACCACCACCTCATGGACTCGTACAGACGACCTCCCTCCCTCATATCATTAGCAGTGTGTATGTTTGTAATCACGTATGAATGTTCCCGTGTGTCAAAGTGAAAGATACTCCTCCCTGTCAAGTAAACTACTATTACTACTAGTCCTCTTGACATAGTCTTCCTTTAGAATGACCTCCACCCCATTTCTCCTCCCATCTGCACCGTGGTAGGAGAGTTTGAACCCACCTCTGATCCTCCTGGCCTTATTCCACCTTCGACATGGTCTCATACACACATAATATCAACCTCTCTTCCCTCCATCATATCACCACCTCTCTCTCTATACCAGTCCTAGTTACAATGCTCAACGCTCTGACTCTCACTTCCACACTTCTACCCTTCCTCTTCTCCTGCTGTCTCTGGACATGCCCTCTCCTCTCTTTCTCCTTTGCCCAACAGTAGCATATTTTCCCTTGGCACCCTGCTGGCCAGCAGTACCTGTGGTGGTCATTAGTAACCCAGGCCTTTACCAATCGGGTATGGACATCGGATTTATGATCCGCATATTTGATTTGGTAAAAGCTTTACTCTGGATGCCCTTCCTGACACAACCCTGCCCATGTATCTAGGCTTGGGACCAGCACTGAGAACACACTGGCTTTGTGCATCCTCAGTCACTGGGGTCCCTGTCCAAGGTTGAATATATCTTGTTCCCAGTTTGAGTCCACTGAGAGACTCAGAGATTCTGATTGGGCCTGGATGCTTGACCAAATATAAAGCTTGTTTGGGGTTTACAAATGGATCTTTCAAGAAGTGGTCTTTTAGCAGGCTTTCTCATTCACTAAAACCACTAACTAATACCTCAAAACACTGAGCTAACAGCCCAAGCTTTATATAAACCCAGAGGTAGCATGCTGTAGGAAAAATGGCAGTGGTACTGGGATGGGAAGCACTCTGTCTGACTGCTCTCTCTCACTGTGATCCCTCCTGTGTGTATGCCTTGTACAGACATGAACCCTCCCGAGGTGGAAAGGCAGGTGAGCCATCCTTTCTCCCCAAAGTCTTGGGGAGGGTGATCAGGAGGTTCAGATTGCTACTGCTGCATCAGGTTTGTGCTGCCTCTCCTTTCCCAGGAGTGCCCATGTCAGGGGGAGGGGAGCAGGAAAGGTGCCCTATAGCTTCCTCTCAGTGACCCGTCCCATCATAATTAAAGTCACCCGGTCTTTACACCTGGCGAGCACAGGGATTCTGCGTCCGCCTGACTTCTAAATAAGGGTCACCAGAGCTAATAGAATACGGCACAACGCTGTCACCTAGCATGCATTATCATAGCATGTCTGCCTTCCTTGATTTATGCCCAGGCTTTCCTGTAATCCTTGCACATGATGATTTCTGAGTGAACCCTTCCTTCATGTGTTCATGGGAAAAAAGCAGGATTGACAATTGCACCAAAAGACATAAAAAATGCACCAAACAGAAACACGTCTACACATTGTCACCTCTTAACACGGAAACAAAGAGACAGAAAGACCCTTTGTTTTTGGCATAGGTGAGAATATCATTAGCTCTGAACACTAGTGCACTAAATGCAAGTCAAAGCAGCAGCTTCCACACAGGAGACAATGAAACGCATATGGAAATGAGCCGACAGCATGACTAATAGCTAGCAGTTTGAACTGTGCGCCCATCCCAGCAAAATGCCTGTTCCCCTCAAAGTGAGCCATTATGTGGTTATCAAGTAGCCTCTGAGCTACTTTAAGGGCTGAGCATCTCCCCTTAAAAACGCACACCTTGGGGTTGCCAGTGGGGTGCACAGGCCAGCCTCTGTTGTGTCCAACAGACGGATGAACAAGAACACAAGGAGAGCTGACACACTCTGTGTCCCTCCTTTCCCTAATCCCTCCTCTCCTGAGTTTAGACCAGTCACGACAGCAGCACAGCTCTGTATCAAAGACAGAGAGAGAGAGAGAATAAGAGGTTATGATCCTTAGAGGGAAGGATAGCTGACCTGCCAAGTGCCCGCTTTATCCTTTGACTTAAGCCCGTTTCAAGGACAACATGTTATTCTACCATCCCACTTCTACGCTATGTGCTTGGCTTGTATGTTATTTTGTGGTTCACGGTGGCCATCCATCCATCATCAACCGCTTATCTGAACTACATCGCAGGGCCATGCTGGAGCCTATCCCAGTGCTCATTGGACAAAAGACGGGGAAACACACTGGACCGGTCGTTGCTCCATCTCAGGGAAGGCATGAGGGTTTAAGGCCGGATGGCCTTCCTGATGCCCCATGGTGGATTTGAGCCCACAATCTCTGGTTGCTTACTTTCTGAAGCGCACGCTCTACCTGGTTCCCAATGGAGCAGAGAGATTGTTTTCAGGACTTTAACTAAGAGAGAAAATGGAAAGTGTGTTATAACGGGTTGGTTCCTCCACATGGAAGTTTTCCGTTTTGGTTTTGTTCACATTGAGAAAGATTGAAACAGCAAACCACTGGGAATCACTCACTACATTTGTATTCACAGTTGTAAGTAATATTGAATGCTAAATCCTGTATTAGTTAAAATGCACTGGACCAGGACATATAAATTGAAAAATAGTGTTTGTTCATGCTAATACGACACAGGCCTTGGCCTCTCCTCCCGTTATAGTTAATTACTGTTGGTTGCTCTTACCTCTGGGCAAGTTAAGATTTATTACCTTGTGTTGCATGGAGCTCTAAAGTGAAACCACTCTACCCGGGGCTGGAAACTTTGCTGACTGTATCCATAACTAAGCGTTCAAACAGGCGAACGATGCCGAAGCTTCTGCGGGCAGGGCTGAGGTTAGGAGGAGACGTGCTGTCTCTCACTCTGCAGCCCACCTACAGTATGTCAAGTATGCATGGTGCTGAAATGTTTCCTTGACATGTTGAGTGGAATACCATCCTATTGTATCCCAGCGTGGGTTTTGCATCGCACTAGCTGCTCAATAGGTAGGAAGGACACTCACCATATTTGTATCCAGGAGATATGTTGAATGATTTTTCTTCTTGAAGGTGGTTTTTGCAGAACTTAAGTGCTGTTAAGTATATTTTTTAGGATTGAAGATGATAGGAAAAAAACCTGGAATTGGTCCCCGGGTGCTGCAGCTGCTCACTGCGGCTGTATAATAGGATGAGTTAAATGCAGAGGAAAAGTTTCATTGTAAGAATATGAATACTAGGATGGCATCCAGTGTGTTACCTGTGCCCCCGTCCAATGCGTTAGTGGTTGCATCAGCAAGGGGATCTTATGTGAAATTTTGCCACATCGGTGTGCAGATTGACAAGACCATACCACATCGGTCCAGGCCATGTTAACGATGGGCAATATTGGTGATAAGCTGTCACAGGGTACTGATGGATGAGCCACAAATCCACTGTGGTGACCTTTGGGGGGGTCACCACAGTGGATTTTAACAGGGTACAGGCCAAAAACAAAGTAATTTCATTAAGAATTCAATTACAAAATAAAATTGCTTTCATTCGTTTTCTTTTTCTTCTTCAAGATGGCAATCTTTATAGCTTTATAATCAGAAATGCTGAGGGGCTCTGTGTTGGGTATATTTTCATGTCTAAGAAATGCACAAATAAAGTGTGTTCCATAGACACCAAACCTGGCCACGGTCCTCTTGTCTTAAGCTACAATGCACAAAAAGTTTGTGATGAAACTGAAAATTATATGTTGCAGTTTAATTAGTTCTGTATGGGCGGATTTAGTAATCGCACACACTCGCACGGCACACATCTGACTATCACATCTAAGCTGTGCTGTTGTATTATGTAAACGCTGGAACACATTTTATCCCTTTCTATCCGTTACATCTTGCTTTGCTTGATAATAAAGGTAGTATTTTGAGTTTAACTCGGTCGTTTATTTACAGCTGAAGTACTTGAAGGGAAATTAGTTATACAAACAGAACTTATTTTTCCACTTGTCTACGTACGTTTGGTATGTAGTGCACAGATGACATGGTTTGTAGAGAATATGTGGCTGTGCCAGTCCACAGTAAACCAGTCAACCTTCAAAGTTTCTTTCCAGTTGAAACAGTGGGAATGAATAGCCCCAAGGCTGTGGAGAGGCCAGCTCCACTGGGATATGGACATTCATATCCAGAGCTCCTGGTACAACTGAGGACTGTTATCCACTGAGAGCCCCCACCTCACAGACACACACACACACACACCGTCCCGGGTGATCACAGGGGCTGAAGCTAAGAATAGCCAGATATGTTACAGCCATATCCATGGCGGCCATAGCGCTGACCAGGTGCTCACGTCCTTCTTTGGTGTTACCTTGTCCCACTGACTCCTGCAACACCCCTGCAGCTTTTTACCTCAGCCTGGCCCTACGCCAGCACCCTGCCTTGCCCCCTCGACAGAAATTGTCTCACTGTAAGAGGAGAAAACCAAGTGAAATCCATGTTCCACTATAGGTATCTTGAATTTTGTCTGGTTTTAGTTTAATTTCTTTGTTGATTCTAGGCCTTTGGAGACGGTGATGGGTCAGCAGTAGGGTGCTCGCCTACGAGTCATGTGTTGTGGGTTCAATCCCATCGTGGGGCATCAGGAAAAGGGTTTCCGGCCTTAATCCTCCATGCTTAGCACATGTAGGACATACATTATAAAGTGCTTTGAGTGGTCACTAGACAAGAAAAGCGCTGTATAAAAATCAGCCCTGTAATTCTAGCCAAGCTTTTTCAAAGATTATGGACCAGGAAGAGAGAAGGGAGCAGACCTGGTTTTCCTGTGGTGGTCATTCAACCTTCAGTTTCCACTACACAGGAGCGGCCCACAGATATATCTGCCATCCGTGCATGCGGCTACAAAGACAGGAGCCATGTTGCACATCAAGTCCAGTCAGTTTTATTTGCACAGCCCATATCACAAAGTACTAATGTGCCTCAGTGGGCTTCACAGAAACACAACATCCTGTCTTTAGACTCCCATCAGATAAGATGGGAGCCTAAACTCTACTTTTCATGATTTTGATGTACATAGTGTAGCCACATGAAGTCTTATTAGTTTATTTTAGGTTTATGTTCCTTAGTTGATGTTGCGTCGGGGTCTTATGATGGCACTAGGATTGTTATCTAGCTTCTAGTGTTGCTCCAGTATCCTCTGTACCTTGACCCTAGGCACTTGTTGTACGTCGCTCTGGATAAGAGCGTCTGCTAAATGCCTCTAACGTAATAAGACACAACTCCCTTAAAAACCTTTAACAGGGAGAACAGGAAGGTGTCTTGCATATGGAGACTAAGATAGGCCTGCTCTTACATCACGTGTTCACACTTGGGACCCTTTTTCTCTCTCACATTACACACGTAGCTGAAGTTGATTTAAAGGTGGAACTAAAAGTGATGTCACTTGAAAAAGGCTCCGCAATTATCATTTTACTATTCATTTAGGTCAACCATTTGGGACTCGTCGACTCGTGTGATGCATATAACTGATTATCCTAATACCCCTGCCTTTCCTGTAATATATGTGGCAAGGCTCCGCTGATGACAGAGAATAATTTACAAAGGACATGTATATTCACGCTGATTTAAGCCCCTGTCCTCTGCAAACGGCTGAATTAGCCTGGCTGTCACTTTTATTCCCGTGTCTCTGCAGCGTCTGGCAGACTTTCCCACTTTTACTGACCCCATCAAAACTGTAGTGTCAGGGTTTCCAGACGAGATCCTCTAAAACTAGGCTACGATCCTTTTTGCCATGCCCACCTATAACATGGGTCTCTCAAATTTGCAGATTTTTTAAATATGCAAATTACTGTTAATGCCAAGTGCAAGACGTGCACGTACGTTCCGCTTGTCTCAAGCACTCGCTAATCGCTTGTCTTTAAAGCCTTCGGTTCTGATCTGCTGCATGCAGAGCAAGCCAAATCTTCATGGATGCAACTCTCCTCCCGCTACGTGTTCTCCTTCTTCATCCGACTGCCGTCTCAGGGCCGGATCAAATGCCTCCTTCAATTTATAATGTCACGCCTTTGGTGATACATACAATAAAACGTTTAATAACAGCTTTATCATCAGGCCAGGGAGGAGATCTTAATCAGCGTAAAGTTCAGAGGACTGAAGGACTCAGAAATGAGATGATGTGTGTGGAGAATGCAGACCAGACATGACTGTCAGGCTGATGCCCACTCTCCTCACATCCTTTCAGGTCAGCACAATAGACTGCCCTGCGGAGGAGCCGAGCCTTCCTTTTCGCACCGCAGGTGCAATAATCGATAGGTTAGATTTAAAAGAAGAGGAAAACACTTGACGACAAGGTCTTCTCAGAGAACACCGGCAGCTACGATATGTAGAGGAGAGACACGGTGAAATGTGAATTCATTCCCTCAAGACCTGACGGGATTTCTTGTTGCTTTTTTTTTTTTTTTTCCTTTGAACATGTGTCTAATCTTGAGCGGGGAGTCACATAGAGGTCAAGCTGTTTGTCTCACTGAGGTACATCTATTCTGTCTCCGGCTCCCTCTCTCTCTCTCTCTCTCTCAGTGGTCAGGGATATCGTTTCGATGCAGAGCGCGCCATGCATAAACATGAGAGGGCTCCTGGATGCAGGCGCCCACGGTCGAGAGTATATCAGTTTGGATTTTCTCGTCTTCTTTTCTGGGTTTCTAACAGATCTGTGAAACGTTCTCTCATTAACACCGAGAAACAGTCTCCAGCTGACCTCCGCAAGGTGTCGGGGTGATGTGAAAAGAGAGAATGGGTTTCCTGCAGGGCACCGAAGCTCCGATGCCATCTGTCTTGAACAAGCACATCTCTTTAAACACTCCATTTCCTTATGCAGAACAAGTGTCCTGTGTGTCCTGTTCAGCACCCAGTCAAGCACTTAGCACAGAGTTCTTTTTACACGCTTGTTTAACTTATCACACAGGTGCTTAAACAAACAGGCCCTTCCTTAATGCGATGGTACATCCATTTGGAGAAGTCCTGAAAATGGCTTCGTACTGTAGCCTTTGGCCGGAGATTGAACTCTGGCTGGCCGAGGACACGGTGAGTCTCAGACTCATGGAGAAAACCACTTTCATCCGTGCTCTACTGTTATCCATGGACTGCACCTACTACATCTTTTCTTTTTACCATTCATCTCACCTACAGTCATCCACCGGCTGACAGACACGTTGTAGTATGTCCCCCATTCACTGCAAACTCAAAGCTCTCACATGTGATGGAGAGAGAATTCCTCCATGCTCGCTGATCCTCATGGGACATCACACTGGCTCAATGTCATTGTCACAGCAAAGATGGGGATGGGCCAGGATATGATGTATGTCGGTGATGACGGAAGTCCACCTCCAGAATGTCGGAACCACCCATAAGACATAAGAAGGGCCCTCTCTCTTTTGGATATAAATGCTTATTCTTCGATACTAGTTTGTTGCTTACTGTGCTTTTCCGAGAGGTCACGACAGCAGAGCTGAGGATTCAACTGAAATCCCGGGTAATGAGGTCAGGCGTCCGCATAAATGTTTAGTTCAATCTTTTTATTTTGTTATGTGGTGCTTTGGGAAAAGTTGTGTTCTGGTTCATTGTCTGACGCAGCTCCAACCACATCTCCCACCTCCGTGAAATTAGCATTACATCCATTTTCAGCTGTGCTGCAGTGCCCTTCACTTGCCCTGTGTTTTAGCACGGTGTTGCACGATGACATTTTTACATCGAGATAAAACCTCGACCACAAGTGGCGTAGATTTTTATATTCATGACGGCTGACGGTCACATCACAAGATATAGCGCAGTAGATTAGCTAGGTTGGATGAGCACCCCGGGAGGAACGGGATCGGTTTGTGTTTTTTGGGGGTTACGTTCAGCAGTACAGTAACAGGATAGAACACAAACACCGTGTCGTATTTAATTATGACCAAAGTATAGTAGTTAAACCTTTGGGGTCATATCTGTGGTATACCGACTGCAAACCAGCCATGAAAGGTCAAGTAAAGCTAGGAGGATGTAGGTTTTGTTAGCTGGCTGATGCTAACTTGCATGGACTAATTATTTCAAGCCACCCTTGGAGCGGCATGGCTCAGGCTCTTCTGGCGGTGGTAGGATTGGTGGTTCAATCCCCTGGTTACTTCAGACAGCATCTCGAGGTGTCCTTGAGAAAGACACTGAACCCCTAATTGCTCGACATCTGGGAAATGGCAACCTGCCCGGGATGTTTCCCTGCCTTCACCCAATGAGCACTGGGATAGGCTCTGGCATAACTCTGCAACCTGACTTCAGATAAGTAGTTGATGATGAATGGCTGGATGGACGGATGGCCATTTTGTTCGCTAATATCTCTACCAGTGCTACTGCAGGATTAATATCCGTTATTACTGATGATCACATGGTGCCCTTTCAGATTAAATATTCCAAAGAGGACGGTCTTTGACATGGTAGCTCTCATGATTTATGCAGCTGTGTACCTTTCATAATTCTTGGTGACGCTGGTACCGAGTTCTTAATGCACTATCAGATATTATTGCGGTAATAGGTGGAGTTGATCATGCCAGATATAAAAACTGCCAGTGGGAATCAGGCCATTAAGTTCCAGGTTTCTGGCACTCTGCATTTCTCCATCCTCCATTTAGCATAATGATGTTCAAACAATCAGAGGCAAACATTAGATAGAATATAGAGTGTGCCGGTACACGGAGTAAAAGGGTGTTAATGTGCCATATTTGAATATCCTGATCTGTAACCGTGAAAACGCGCTTCCCAGCAGCAGGTAGCTGATTCAGGCTGCAAAGTCAAGCGTGACCTATACGCTTAAAGATTTACAGCAGTCGCAAAGCAGGATCCTCTTGGACGGGTGCTCAGATATTACAGTGTTAGGCCATGCTGCAGTAGCTCCGCTGAGTGATAACTGTGCTCATGGTCACGTTTGCACAAACCCTCCCAGTTTACTCCTATGATTTATAAGCATAGCTTCCATCTGCAAACAGGCCGGGAGGCTTTAAGCTATGGGACAGCACCCTGGGTCCAGTGCTATTTACTCATCCAGCCGAGACGAGGTCCCCATCCCCAGACAGCATCCAGCGGTCACGGTGACCATGCCCAGCTCTCTACCTGTCTGTCCATGGCTGCTCCGCACCGCATGGAGCCAGGGCAGATGACAGCGACAGCAGGGCAGAGACAGTCGTGCCACAGGTGCTGCCATCTTCCCTGTGTCATATCCTACCGCTTTACAAATGATTGAAAGCTGCGGGAGGCCTACGTGTCCGCAGAGGAATTGTAATGGATCAGTGCTATGAACCCAAACTATTTCAGAGTCCAGTCACATTGCTCAGTCGGGGTAAACTCGACATTTTAACAAGCTGCAGCATCTTCGACTAGCTAGCTATGAAATTTGACTTGCATCCGTCAATTGCCTTGCTTAATTCATCAGGACAGCAGATTACATTCTGCCTCTTTATAATCTTCCGGGGTGATGTTTGCTAACAAGGTGTTCAGATAATCAATGTAGAGTTCTGGAGGTATTAAATGGCCGAGACGCCAGCCTGAGGTGCCCCCCCCCCCC
>OMLC01047219.1:0-13446 GCA_900302585.1 Regalecus glesne | reverse complement strand
GTGTTGCCCTTGTACAGTAGGTGTCTTAAATGAAAATGGTCCCCGAGAAGCTTATCATGACTGATAGTAAAACTCAAATCAGGCTACATTCACATCAAAACGTTGATGTTAACATTACATGCTATTTATCTAACTCGTCTCCTTACGGGATGGCTCAGGAGTCGGGGTGGTCGTTTAGTAGTCGGAAGATTGGTGGTATGATCCCAGGCTCCTTCAGAAAGCGTGTTCAAGACAACAGATGAAAATTAGCCCGGTGGTTACATCTGGTGTATTTACATTCTAAATGTTCATTGATATGCACTGTCCCTAGAAAATGAGATTTATTTATCTAAATGCAGAAAAGCTAAACTGTAATGCACAGTCACAGGTCATAAGGTCATCAGCCTATATGCCAACCCTTAGATATAGTTCTCATTGGTGAGACAAACAGGGAAACGTCGAGGCTGTATGCTATTGAATACGCGTCACTGTATAAACCCCTCAGTTTTCTTAAATTGAATAGGTTAAAACGTCAGATATCTTTTATGTAGTCCCAATGCTGGAATTGTGGTCTAAAGTCATCATCAAATAAATGGCTACACTTGGGGCACCCTGGTGGCTCACCTGGATAGAGAGTGTACCACATAAGGCTGAGTCCTTACCGCAGTGGGCCGGGTTCGGATCTGACCCAGGCCCTTTGCTGCATGTCATCCCCTCTGTCTCCTCTGCCTTTACTCTCTCTCTCTCTCTCTCTCTCTCTCTCTCTCTCTCTCTCTCTCTCGACTATCCTATCAAATAAATGTGAAAAAGGGCACACAAAAAAGAAATCTTTGAAAATAAACGGCTATACTATGGCAAATGTCATTAGGTTCATTTTGGTAGCACACACTAAAAGCAGCATAGCCAAGGCCCTGGCCTCTTACCAATTAGGCCTTTCTTATTTTAACAGGGTCCCCTTATAAGCCTGGTTGAGGTCAGAATCTGCTGTTTGGGTATGAATGAAAATGCCTACTATTTAGGCTAGTGGGGCAGCGCCTATTGAAGCATTCAAGTATGTCTATCTGGATTTGGTAATAGAAAGATTCATATTTAGCAATTTCAAAGGCATAGGCCTAACTAAAAATGGGTTGACGTTATGTATATTTCATCAGCTTATTACTGTCAAAAAGATGGAAAGTTCTATAAAACAATATGATTCAACTATATTATTATTATTACAGGGCCATTGTAGGTCAGCGGTAGAGTGTTCTTTGGGAAATGATGAGCCAGATGTTGCGGGTTTGAACCCACTGTGAGGCGTCATGAAGAGTATCCAGCCTTAGTCCCCCACCTTCTGTCTAAGTCCGTCTCCACCCCCACAATGTGGGAGCCAATCATGATTTATAAAAATGGATCTTTCATTTTTATAATTATTATCACTATTATTATTATTATTATTATTATCTAGAAAATACAATATTTTTGTGATGTGATAAAATAGAAGTGACATGCTATGGCAGCAAAGAGTTATTTGCCATTCCTCATCTATAAAAAATATCCATATGACAGCAGGTGTAACGTGTAAGAAGTGTTTGTGCCCATATTATGTGGCGTCCAAATGAGTGGCGTTATGAATGTAGCAGGCAAGTGTGGTGGTTGATGTGTGTGCGTGTGTGTGTGTGTGTGTGTGTGTGTGTGTGTGCGAGCATTTGTTTGACAGACTGCGGGCTATTTGAGGACCTCTGTCATCCTGAATTCTGTAGCCAAATGTCACTACAGGACTCAGTGAGAAGTCAGTGTGACAGATGCCCCCATGTCAATACGCCCACTGTGCCTCTGATTGAATTAGTCCTCTGATTGAGTTAGACTAATGGCATACAAATCTCGTTCAGCTGTAGACGGTTAAACCTTGCTCTGTAAGGTGTCATTATCGACATTCTCTGTAGTCTTTCCCAGTGCAGTATGTTGTACTGTACTCCATGTCCTGCCTGACTATTTAACCTCAGCCTTTTTAGTCTTGTCCACTTTCACCCATCAAAACTCTAGTGTATAGCAGCACCAGTCGCCGTGGTCCGTTTGAGAACCGTGTTCTGTGGGACTGTTTTTTTTTTTTTTTTTTTTTTTTGTATCTCTCCTGAGTACCTTGCATCCTCGGGGTCTCCTCTGCTCACAAGTGATCACCATTGATTTTTTTTTTCTTGACTACGTGAATGTCCGCCACTGAAGCTTTATCAGAGAGATACAGTGCAGTTTTGTAGAGGTGTGGGCACCCAACTGTGCTTCTTCTTCTGCCATGCATTCAGGATTTAAGAATAGGGTGCTTTTAAGATGTTGGAGATTTCATGTGATGTTTCTCCATAATGAGGACAACAGTGAAGTTTTGCCACACCTCAAAAAGTGTCTCTGGGAAGCTAAGTAGGCTCGTTATCATTACTTATTTGTATTGGATTTTCTAGCTTGCCATGTGTGTAGGGGCTGCGGTAGCTCAGTGGTAGAGCACGTGCTTCAGGGGATTCGAACCCACCACAGGACATCAGTAAGGGCATCCGGCCTTAATCCCCCATACCCCACCTAAATCCATGTCCACCCCGGCATCATGGGGACTAATTGTGACAGATAAAACAGACCTCTCTCTGTGTGTGTTGTGTACACGTTTGCTCCCATCAGCAGGATTTTGTATCTCTTAAAGCAAGCGCACAGGACAGCCATCATCTGCATCTGTACACAACATCACGAAGCACTCATTAATTTTACACAGATGGATAATCTGGATTTGAAAGATGCATGGTCCTTTCACTTTTGCATCAGAAAAAAAAGTTGTTGATAGAAATCGTGTGACTTACGGAAAGGGAGATAGAGAATATATGTGACTGGAAGTAAAGGAATTTGGATCGCGATTTGTGCTCCTGTCAAGGGTACATTACCATCTGGACGGCTCTTGGTATGATAAGATTCAAGTACAAGGTCTTGTGATAGTTGTGTTAGTCTAGGAGTCTCTTTTTTCCCCCTGTTGTGCCAGTAGGACCAAGCGGACTGACAAGATTACAGCCAAACAGCTTAATTTATCTGGTCTTTCCCAGTCTGTCTCACTCAGGGAAGGCAAGTAGCTCGCTTCTGTATGGCAAATCCAGAATGGGGCTTACTACAGCCGCTAACTCACTCTGAAGACGAGAGGGCTATAATGGTCCTAACCTCAGCATCGGGAGCATGACTCCTTGTAACGCACTCTATGTCTGCTCTCCAGCCTCGGTGAGTACTGCTATGAGTGATGGAGTCACTCACTCACATTTTAAACTTTGCCCATTAAACTGTAGCATCTCCAGAAGTGAGAAGGCAGACAGTCAGTCAGTTTCCTAAACCCGATTCCTGATCTGGAAACACTGACTGAACCGCTAGCGTGTTTATTAGCATGCATAAAAAGAAAGGAATCCTGAACAAGCGGCTAGAAGAGCAGTCGCCGAGCTGGTATTGAGGATCTGAATCGGGAACAGAACTACCTATTTATTATCCGTTAAGAGTGTGGACCGAGGTCCCGGGACTTGAGCAGCTACTCTTCCGTTGTCAGTGTTCAGTCCCTCTCTTTCTGGTGTGTGCTTCTTTTGAGCCCTCTCTTGCCGGTGGAGTAGAGATTGTGTGTGTTTAGTCTAAGTTGAGAGCCATTGGGTAATTTATTCCAGAGGAAGGCAAAGTCTTAGCATGGTGATGAATTAATCCACTGTGCTTTTTCTACAGGCTGAGAGAAGGTCTACCGATATTGGGTCGCTTTTTCTCTTTTCTCCCTCTCTCTCTCCCTCTCTCTCTCTCTCTCTCTCTCTCTCTCTCTCTCTTCCTCTCTCTATCGGTATCACTATCACATTTTCTCTGTTTCCGTGCTCCCCGTCATTCTTGTTCTATCATTTCACCCCCGCTCGGTCATTACCCACTCACTATGCAAAGTTAATGCATTTATCATCATTAGCAACCAACCTTATCTCCACCATCTCCTATAAGAACGAAAGGACAATGGGAGCGATCTCATTCTGCACCCTTATAGAAATGCTAACTGTAACCCTCCAGTAACCCTCAATTGAGTTCAGTGTTCTTGCCGTTGCTCTTGTGCCAATAGCTGGTGATATAGACTGTAGCTCTTATCTTTGTCCATCTGGTCCGACACGTCTGCAGTGGAAAAATGTTTGCACATTTTTTTCCTCACAATTGAAGAGAGGTTTCCTTTGTGATACTAAACATTTCTAATAAGTTACTTGGTCACTAATACCGATTTGCCCTATTTTCCCGTTTTAACCGTGAGCTATCACGATTGAGCCATCGAGCCAAGGCTGGTCAATATAATGTAGATTCTGTGATATGAGACTAGATTTCGTCGGGGATTTTCATGGTGTTTACTTTGTGATATAAAGTAAACTCGTGTTATTGTGAAAGTTTGGGCTTCCTCTGAATTATCACACTCTGAATTCTTACACAACTCCCACAATCCTCTTTTCCCATTCAGAACATGAACGCGGGTCATTCCCGCAGACGTGTTGTAAGCCTATGCAGAGAAACACAACTTGTTTCTGCAATCATTGGAATTCAGAGGCCTATAATAAAGCCACTTGAATCCCACGTCCAAATATTGCTTAAGCTAAACATTCAGTGTTTCATTTAGAGTTACCTGGTATCAGCAACTGTGCGTCCCTTCCTGTCAGGGATCTGTCCAGAGGCAGCGAGAGGGATTTTGAGCCATGTCATAGTTCTCTCTACAATATTTCCACTGGTATATGAACCGAGTGTCATAATCAGATGAAGCAAGTTGAGACCACAGGTTCAATACGTGGGGGTTCACTTGGAGTGCCAGAGATTCTCTTCCAGGACTTGTGCATCAAGCTATTCCAGTAATCAGTTTGCATTCCCAGTTTAGTCTTGTTCATACACTTTAGTAATGACAAACGTGTAGTTAAGCAGATTGGATGTAGTGTCCCAGGGTTACTTAGAGTGACATTTAATTTAGAATAGTTATCCATCCATGTGCCACGGCAGCTCGGTGGTAGAGCACATGCCTCAGGAACCAAGGAACCTAGAGGCTACAGGCTCAAACCCACTGTGGGGTATCCGGAAGGGCCCCTGGCATTAATCCCTCAACGTCTATCTAAGTCTGTGTCCATCCCCACGATGTGGGGACTAGTTGAGACATAAAATGGACCTTGTATCCATGCATTCATCCATTGTCAACTGCTTATCCCAAATCAGGCTACAAAGTCATGCTCGAGGCTATCCCAGCTTTCATTGGGCCAAAGGTGGCAGAACATTTGTCATCCCATCTAATGGGTTGACCAGTTAGTGGTTCAGTGTCTTGCTCAAGGACACTGCGACAGGCTTTCTGCAGGCACTTGGGATCGAACCACCGATCTTCTGATTATGACACGACTGCCCTACCTCCTGAGCTAGGATGCCACACCCATTTAGAATAGTTATAATAGGCCATTTTAATGCCAGAGCTGATAGCTGATTAAAGTCGGGCAATCCAAATAAACCCTTGTTATTGTGATATCAAAACCTTGGAACCAATTATCTTTGCTTGTGAGGCATGGGTTCTATAGTTAATTTTAAGAATCTGGGGTCAAAGAGTTGAGTCCTCCACAGCCCAACTGTGAATCACAAACCAGGTCTTAACACCAACTTAACAAGAGTCAACTACTCTGTCCGGCAGAACAAGGTTGAAGCCAGTTTCACATTTATCATCCCTAAAGAACATCTTTGTGTCGTGTATTGAGCCTAGACCCTAACTAATGTGTTTATATCACTTAGATTATATTATTGCAATTTTATTTTCTCCAGCTGGCCATCTACTTGCATCAAGAGCCTCCAGATGCGGCAGAATGCCACTGCAAGAATCTTGACTAAAGCCAAAAAGTCTCACAGTCTTGCACTCATTTCAATCTCCCATCACCAGCTCCCTGTACACACTCGCTAGATTCACCTTTAACGTTCACGTATAAAATACTACATGGGGTCACTGTTTCTTATCTATCAGACCAGATGAAAGCATATTCAACGTCCCAACTCTCCTCTCTCTTCGCCAAGCCAAAACGTCAGCAGGTTGCAGAGCATTGTGCTCCCACTACCCTTTACTTGGGATGGTATTCCTGCTGACATCAGACGTTGGTTCTGTAGTTTTCTCCCAATCTAAGCTGAAATCCTACTCCTTGTCATTATTAACACATTTTGCCTTAGAAAAATTGGCATATTAACCCCTTATGGTGGAAAGCATGGCCTCCCGCGCTGCAGAAGATTATTTGCATATGTTTATACGAGCTATGGTGCCAGGTCTCTGTCTCCGAGTACGGTTAGTTTAGTCCTAGTTTGCACTAAACCCACTGATGTGAGCCCCACCCCACAAGACCCTACCTAAAATCTTATGCACCGTTCTAACCAACTATCTGTTTGTCTGGATGATTGCTACGTGTGGGTGAGTCTGCCTGTCATGTGCCTCTGTTCTATCTCTTATCCCTTCTTTTCAGGACTAGAGGTTGTGTAGCAATGGGGTGGGGCTGGGGGATAAGGCTTCTTTCTGCTCTGCATCCTCTTTCCATTGATGCGGACCTGGACTTTTATGGACTCTGCGTTTTGCTTCGACTTTTGTTTATTACTGCTTCTTCACCATTTGGAGCAACTCCAGATGTGCGTCAGCATCACTTTCGATCGTGTCTCTCTCTCTCTCAATGAGTGTTATGTGTCTGTGTCAGCCTGCTGGGTGTGTGAGAGCTCTGTACTTTTTTTCATGGCTCTGTGGCGCTCGGTTGGTGCTGCCGCATGGGAAGACGCTTCTTTCTAGCAACATTTAGGGCAGATGTTTCACATGGTTCCACGTACAATGCTGCCCCAGTATCCACCTTTTTTTCCTTTGTATTTATTCCTTATTGCTAGGTGGAGTTATTGCATACCTGAGGTTTCTCCTGTAAGGATAGAAGGCGTAGTTAATTTTCCTTTATCTCATATACCTACTTTTGATTGTGTGAATATAACATGCTGTGAGATTGTTATTGTGAGTTTGGGTTAACCATCCATTCATCCGTCGTCCATCGGTTATCCGAAATCGGGTCAGGGTAGTCATGGTGGAGGCTATCCTAGTGCTCACTGGGCAAAAGGCAGGGAAACACCCTGGACAGGTCATCATTCCATCTCAGGGTTTGATCAGTTAGGGGTTCAGTGTCTTGCTCAAGGACACTTTGACACACTTTCTGCAGGGGTGGGGAATCAAACCACCAAATTGATGATCATTAGATGACCGCCCTACCTCCTGAGCTTGGAAAAACTTTGGCTGACTTGACTTGACACTGTTGATCCTTGACATCACAGCTGCCATTAGTAAGTAAGTCCTAGGGCCTCCCTTTTTTGACATCCTTTTTTATTACTTCCAAACTGGCAGGAGTTTTCTTTCATGTGATATCGGCTCTTGACTGAAATAAAGGATAGTTGAATTGATCCAATTCATTAGTTATTGCACCCAATTATCAAAGTCAAACACAGAAATGTAAGTGTCTTTCCAGTGCTCGAATCTTATTCGATTATTGTATAAAACAGCTCTGCAGTAGAGCGCCCTCCTCCAAGTTGGGTGTAGCGGGTTTGATCCTGCCGCGGGGCATCAGAAAAAAAGGCATCCGGCCTTAATCACCCATGCTCGGTAAATTTGAGGCATATATGGTGAAGCGGTTTGAGGGGTAGCTAGACTAGAAAAGTACTATATTAAAATAAGTCATTTCCCATTATAGTAGGGTGTGGAGATTGCTGTCAATTTTATCTCTTGGCTAAGGTGAATGTACTTTTGGAACAGACACTTCTATTGTTTTTGAAATAGTTTTTGCAAATAAGGCTACATTCAAGTCTTTAAGTATTCCCCCTCAAGGTTAATAACTCCGTATCATATGGCCAGCATGTGATATCTTCTCAAGATTGTAGAAATTGCACTGGTAGTATTCATTTTGTAGCCTTTTACTCCATTATGTTTCAGAAGGGTTCGAGAGTGTGAATGCGAGCCCATCCAGGTCTGCTGGTGGCCTTAAGTTCCTCAAAGGCTGCATCACTACCCACTCAATGGGCTTGCATTTGAGCATACACTGCTCACCTTGAGTGTGTTGTTTCTTTGGTCGGTACAAGGCACAGGGTGTTGTGTGTCATTATAGAAAGAGGAGGCCCCAGCTGATATGGAGTTGACTCTGATTTGTGTGACTTTGTGAGAGCCTTGGCTGTAGATCTGGGCTGTAAGGCTATACATTATTTGCTGAACAGATTTTATTTTTGATTTGCTACATAGCCAAGGTCAGTGGAATTTGTTTTCTCCATTTAACCCATCCTATTTTATAGGAGAAAGGAGCCCAGCTGCTGCACGGTGCTCGGGGAGCAGTTAGGGGTTCAATGTCTTGCTCAAGGACACGTCGAAGTGTTTTCTGCAGGGGGCGGGGATCGAGCCATTAATCCCCGATTACTAGATGACCACCCCACCTCCTGAACTAGGCTGCTCCTCAATATGTTAGGGTTACTTTCGAGCAAACTCCGGATAGCTTAGCAGTAGAGTGCATGCTGGAGGTTCCATCCCACTGTGAGGTATCAGGAAGGGCATCCGGCTTTAATCCTCCACGCTCTGGTAAATGTGAGACTTGCCTTATAAAGTGCTTTGAGATGGTGACTTGACTAGAAAAGCACTATATAAAATTGAGTCCATTTACTGTTCCCTGCAGCCAGCCACTCGTGGTCCTAAATTCTTTCAAATTGGTTTCCTTACGCCATGAAAACACCACATCACCATGGTTCAAACAAATGAGGAGTTCATTACAGATTCACCCTCTTCTTGCGTAATTCAACATTGCCAAAGTTTCCATGGGCACATTTTATTGTCCTCTGTGAGAGAGCGTCATGTTGTGACCGAGCTGCTGTAATGACGCGTGACACACCATTTAACCCTTTACAACAGCATCTGGTTACTGAAGTACTTTGGCCATTTTCACGCTCCATCACACTGTTGTCCATGCAGTCAGAGAGTTCTGGAGAATCCTCAGTATACTGAAAGACTTAATACCAGGGCCAGATACAAACACTAAGGCTGAATCATCTGCACCGAATTGGTGGGATTAACAGTGAATTAGACTCTGCTCATTGTAAAAGTTAATTTGTGACTCACTTGTAGTAAGAATTTGAGTGTTTGTAATACTCCTGATGCCTTGACTTGGTTTTATATCTGGTCTTCCCTGAAGTAAAACGAAGCTATACTGGGGCCCACTGGGTTTAGGTGAATGGGCCTGCATCCAGTTGGTTGTTGTAAACAGACGTGAGGCTGAGTGATCTACTGAAGACCACAACAAGCCAGAAGTACCTGTGTTGAATGGACACAAACAGTGTCACACAACTTTCATGACCTCTGTGAGCATGCTATGCCGTTTTACTCTCTTTTGGGATACTATCATCGCGAGCCTCATGAAACCGTAATAGTGGCGGAATTTCCTAGTACTAATGGGATAAACCAAATCTTTACACTATAGATGTGTGATTTGTGTTTTATGTAAACTAAGTTATTTGAACTTCAGTTCTGCCCCTCAAATACTTTGGTGGGTTTTATCCTCTGATACTCGTTCAAAAGACATCATTTAAAATAAAGCTGTGTTGCATTCAAATATGAGCATGTCGAAGCAGTCATGTGTCATAATTTTCCATTTTAAAATGATTTATTTACTGTAATGCTGCGTTAGCTGCTGTGAATTGCTTTAGCCCTTGAACTGTTCACCAGCCCCATTGAGCCAGGCCACCTTCTGAATTTCATAGCAATGCAATTGTAAATTTTAATTGAGTATAACAAATATAGATTGTCTTCATCTCAACTATTGAGAGGTATGTTTTTTTGTGTCACGATGAGTCTCCATGTTGTCGAGGCTAACACCAACTTAGGTCGAGCTTGAGGGATTAAGGCTGGATATCCAGCCTGACGCCCCGCAGTGGGTTCGAACCCGCAGCCTCTAGCTCATCAGTTCCTGACGTATGTGCTAATCTTGATCTCGGTTATTAATGGTTATTACTGGAATTTTATGGTTAATAGTTGATATTCAGAACGGGGGGGGGGTTAGCTCTGTGGTAAATGCGCACATCAGGAAATGATAAGCTAGCGATCATGGGTTCTACCTCACTGCGGGGATTCAGGAAGGGGATCTTAGCTTAATCCCCTATCTCCAGCTAGGCCTGAATCCACCTCCCATAACATGGAGGCTAATTGTGACATGCTAAAGTTACATTTTGGGGGGGGCAGTTACTTAGAACAGGTTATTTTGACCCAAACGGAGCACAATGGTTAATAACCAAAAAGATAGGGTCTGTGGCTAACCTTTAGCTTCAGCTAAAATTGTAGCCTAGGCACTTTCTGAAGTAAGGTGAAGTACTGTGTGATCAGCAGCCCTGTGGTCTACAGTGACAGTATTACTCGATGTTATTTCTACACTGCTACACAGAAAAGAGGTGGTTTTGTTACTGTTAGTTTGTTAAATAGTTGAATAGTTTGTTGAATAGTGATAGATTCAACAAGGCTGTATGTCTCAAGAACACAGCGTTTGACATTTTTTGACTCTTAACACTAGAAAAGTAGAGGTGTGTGTGTGTGTGTGATGTTTGTTTGTGTGCCAAGCGCTAGCCTAGCTCAGCTAGTGCCATTCACTGATCCCTCATGCGATGGTGACATCAGCGCTCCACTTTTAGTCGGTGAAGAGGAGGGGAAGTCCAGTGATTATCCTAGCCTGTGTCTCGCAGCAAGCTGAAGCTCCGGGAGCCCACTCCTGATACTTTCTAAAAGATCTGGGCTCTTTTAGGAAAGTTGGACCACTGCTGTAGATGGAGCTTGGGTTGCGTAATCAGAACAGGCATATGGCTAATTCCGTTACTTTATTAACCTTACTCGATGGGACCGGAGTAGCTCGGTGGTAGAGCGCGCACTTCGGAAACTTACAAGCCAGAGGCAGCAAGTTCGAACCCAACCCCAGGGCATCAGGAAGGGTGTCCGGCCTTAATTCCCCAACCTCCATCTAAGTCCGTGTCCACCCCCACACCATGGCGCTAATCGTGACACATGAATCGGACCTCCTCTATTAAGCTTACTCAACAGGGCGTGGAACAAGCGACACATTCTATGTAAATGTTGACTAGCGGTTGCTTATTAAGGGCGAAACTGTCTTAATGTGTAGCTTCTTGTCTGCTATCCATCTTGCTTGTCATGATGTCTTTGGCGGGTCAGAAGAACACGAGGAGCCAAATGGGATGGAAGGCTTCCTGGTAAGATAATGCTGTAGTGTCGCTGGAGCAGGCAGTGTCCTAATTAGTCTTACCCAACTCCCTTTAGTATGTCTCCTTGCCTTAATGGCCTCTGACCTTACCTAGAAAGAGCACTGAGAGTGGGGGGGGATGTAGACTACTCATGTCTGATTAGGAACAAAAGACCTGCTCGCTATAAAAGTGACACAGGAGAGGTCAGCACAGATGGGGATTGACAAAGTTAATGAGTTTAAGTGCTGGGATCCAAGTGGGATGCTTTAAAAGACAAATAAGTCACATGACCAGCTGATTTCAGGTATTCCTGGGTGTGTATGAGACGAGGATGAAGTCGGAGAGATAGCGTGGTTGTCAGGGCTGTGTGGAGGGGAAAGTAGACATCTACCCAAGCTTAGCTCAGATGGGGAGGCTGCTGTGGGCAAAGGGAGAGAGAAAGGGGTTTTAGTGCAGGGCTACCCCACAGCCCTGGATGGCTTAGGATTGTCCAGGTATTAAGAGAGATTTTAAGGGTAATCTGGATAAGGACAGAAATACCTTGAAGGTGAGCAGCTGGAGAAAGTCCTCTACTCCCCATGGATCTGTTTACTTGCGATTCATTCATCTAATTAATTTACACACGTCTGTGAGAGCACAGGGAAAAGCCACTTTGTCTGGTCATTGCATTCTTACAAAGAAATTTGTCCTCTGCATTTAACCCATCCTGTTGTGAAGGAACCGTGAGGGCTGCATTAGCTCAGTGGTAGGGTGTGCACTTTGGGGAGCTGACAAGCCAGAGGCAGTGGATTCGAACCCACTGCGGGGCTTCAGAAAGGGCATCCGGCCTTAATCCTCCAAGCTTCATCTAAGTCTGTGTCCACCCCCACAATGTGGGGACCTAATTGTGACACATGAAACAGACCTCTCATTGTATAAGAGCAGTAGGCAGCTGAAGCCCCAAGGGAGCAGTTAAGGGTTCAGTGTCTTGCTCAATGACACTTCAACATGCTGTCTGAAGGAGTGGAGGATCAAACCACCAATTTTCTGATTACTAGATGACCCGTGCTACCTCCTGAGCTAGGCCACACCTCAGGGGTAACTGTTAACCAACTATGCACGTGCTGACATTCATGGTGTTGCGGTCTCACACACCTTGCAGCTTTAGACACGTTTGTGTACATATTTGTGCACTCTTTCATATCTCAAACAGAGAGCGACTTACTCTGAAGCTGTGGTTACTCTTTTGTGTGGCCACTCTTATTGTCCAGTCACACCAGGATACAGAGCACGACAGGCCCCCCCCCCTTCCTTCAAATTCCTATCGAAGGTTCAAATGTTCAGATATGATAGTGGTCAGACTCTGACAGAATCTGGATGTCATCGAGCTGCTATGTGCATACAAATGGTGACAGGTGTAGAGGGACAGGAAAAAAAAGTCATGCAAATACAGATTTAAATAGAGCCACAGGAGACAAATAACAGCCATTTTTAGGGCAGTCTAGACATACAGCAGTGTGAGCAGGCAAGATGGTTTCAGTGTCTAGAGGCTGAGCTTATGACCATTATGTGTCTCCTTCCTTCATTTTAAGTGGCTGTGGTGAAATTAAATCTAAATTTACTCCCAAGCTATGGAATCAGATTTTGAAAATGATTTTGAAATGTGGTGCAATTGCAGACAATAAGTCTACAGTTATGTCAGAGATGTAGTTGGTTGTTTCATATGCTGGAAAACTAGTGTTTTAGCTCACATCCCTTGCTTCTTCTTATGTGTGTCTATATGATATGTATGTATATCTATATATATCCATTCATTGTCAACTGTATATCCGAAGTCAGGTTGCAGGGTCATGCTGGAGCCTATCCCAGTGTTTATTGGGCAAAAGGCAGGGCAACACCCTAGTCATGTTGCCATTATCTTTCTATTTATATATGTACACAAAACTTCTTCAAGGTAACCGCCAACAGAGGGGAAGAGTGCTTGACAAATTGACACAGAAACAAACGTCTACTTTGTAATTCTAAATAGATAACACCATTGACTTGGTATCTGTATGCTATCTATTGTGCCATCTCCTCCCCCACTAGACATTAAGCGTGTAATGTGCATAACATGACGTAAACAACGGAAGTGGTGGCTGTATAGATTCAAATGTTCTTTGGTGTTGGGCTCACTTGGTAGCTGATGACTGCGTGAAGCATGAAACAGGCTTATATTGATCAAGATTGAAACAA
>OMLC01047218.1:0-13133 GCA_900302585.1 Regalecus glesne | reverse complement strand
ACTGAATCAGATGTAGGCTAGCAAATACAGTAGTGTTGAAGGGCAAAGGTTTCTTTTTAATATTAGTTAATTGTAGTCTGTAATATCATGCATTATGATAGCTGGTCACCAGGAGACACTTGGATGTCGACAATAGATATATTATTTGTGAGATAGGCCTATTTTATGTGTCATGATGAGTCCCCAAGTTGTGGTAATGGACAGACTTAGATGGAGCTTTGGGGATTAAGGCTAGATACCCTTCATGTCCCAGGGTGGATTCGAACCCGCTGCTCCTGGCCTGTCAGTTTCTGAAGCGAGCGGGCTAACCACTGAGCTACCCCCTCTTCCATGTATTATTTTTATGATGCAATAATCCCAACAGTATTACATGGATGCTTATTACTGATCAAACAGAGCATCTTTTGCAAGAAAACACAACCACACTAACATGTGGGGGAAAAGTAATGCATTTCTCATTTTCGGTCGTGATAGACCAAGTAGATAGCAGCTTTATTATTTATTAATCTGCTGGCAGCAGCCAATGTTACAATGTCTCCTTGCCAATGATCTAGATTAGTGGTAGCAAATGTACGCAGTGTATGATTGCCTCTAGTTTGTGAAGTTATCCTATTATCTTCTGCTGCAATAATCCAACCTCTCCACAAGGGGATCATTAAAGTTTCATCTAATGAAGCTGTCATTTTTAACTAATCACTACGGGAGCTGGTTGGTTTATATTGCTCTCTGCTGCTCAAAAATTAAATGATATCTTCTTGTGACCTCTTTTGTACTTCTGTTTTGAGGCCAGGTAACTTTTTTTATTTTCAAGTAAGGAAAACTTCATGTCCTCTTAATTTTAGTAAAATTAAATTGTATTTTTTTATTGCCACATAACACAGACTAGTAGAATTTGTTCTCTGCATTCAACTCATCCTATTGTATAGGGACAGTGAGCTTAGCTGCCATATGGCACTATGGGACCAGTTAGGGGTTCAGTGGGTTGCTCAAGGACACATTGACATGCTTTCTGCAGGGGATGGGGATTGGACCTTCCAGTCTTCTGGTTATTAGATTACTGCCTTGCCACTTGAGCTACGCACTTTATGCACTTTATTGCGCATTATGTGGAAACCGTTCTCATGGGAGAAATACATTGGCTGGTGAATGCAAAGTGTTACCCAACTCTTCACCTTTTAAGAGAGATGAGCCTTAGCTATGGTGGATTCTGATTTCCTGTTCTGCTGCCTTCAGGTTTCCCTCTCTTTTCTATTTGATGTTTTTATGATCAAACAGTCTTTTGCATTGTATAACCTTGCTTTGATCCACCAGTAGTCATAGTCTATATAAAAACCCTCTTGGTATCCCAATAAGCATCTAAATCCCATTAACCACCTAGGGTAATAATATAAACCACATCATATTCTATCAGGATGATAAAGTGGGCTCGGTTGGCTCTGTGTCTTGCCACAAGCACTGCACTAGCATTTTTATTGGATTTGCCCGGATGCATTCACGCTCATGTTGGTGTTTATGAGTGGCAAATTGCTGTTTGATATCCAAATAATGGTGGAGGGGTGGTGGTGGATTCTGTCCTGAGCGACAGGGGAGCCCAGGGAAAACTGCAAGGCCCCCCGTCAGCCATGATGGATTGGTTTTAATATCGGGTGAAAAGGAGAGACGCGCTAAAACAGCCAAGTGATTAAAGAGAGAAATAGAGAGCTCCTACCAATTCTATTTCCTTCATCTCTTTCTCTCTTCTCTGTCTCTTGTGTCTCTAAAAAGACAGAGAGGCAAGATGTTTCTTTGACACCGGAGGCATCTGCCTTCTCTAATTCTATTTGTTATGTAGAGATTGGGCTTTGCCCAAATGGTTCAAAAATGGAAAATGTTCAGTTTTTGTTTTGACACATGGCCTTTGCAGCATGTATTTTTGAGGCTATTCTGATGGTTTTTTTAGTTGCTCTCACAACTTCCACATCTCAGAATGGCTTTCAATCGTATACTTGCAAATCACACAAGCAAGCACAACCTAGTTTAAAAAAATTCCACAACAGATTTTAATTATGCCCAAGTCAAGCGGCTTATGTCTGACACTGATGGCCCCCCGCTGATCTGAATTACAAAGCCCCATCTTACACAAACAATCTCTCATTTTAGACTGTCTCATCTATTCTCTCCCCCGTCCATCTTTTCTATAAGCTCTATAAGCAACACAATTACTAGAAGCATAAGAACTATACCCCCTATTGAGAAAACACACAATTTCACTCTTAATTCTTCACTGGGTTGGGGGGAAAAAAGGAAAATAACTCTGGTTTCAGCTGCCTTACATTAGTGAGATACGATTATCATACTATTCAGTGGTCTCTACCTGTATTATTCCAAAACACTATTGAGTAGTCCTCAGAAACGCCCTCCCAATGCAAGTGCCAACTCCATTTAGAAGTTTCCCCTTTGAGTTTTATTTTCCTTTAAAAGACAGAAATCCATGCCTTATAGCAATGTCTATTCATTTGGCTAACCCCGAGTAGCTGGATCTACTCATAACACAGTATATTCAAAATATGCAAAGATAATGCACCTGCTCTCCTCTGTACCACCTGGCTCAGAAATAGACAGACGTGAGCAGTAGAGGGCACTGTGGTACCACATGGAGGAGCTGTGAGTGTGTAGGAGGCACAATGAGAACAGCGTATCTGTCCCATCCATCCATCTATGTTGTCCCTCAGTGTGATCCCTCCATCATAAGTACTTGCCTTCCTAGGCAGCTGGAGGCTTCCTCTCATATGTGCATTGTTCTCGGGCCAGCAGCTTGAAAATGGCCTCATCTTTTGTCTTCTGTCTGTTAACATAAACTCCGTGTCTCCAGGTTACCAAACTTTTGTTGGCATCAATTTATTTGTGCTGACCAGAGGAAGTCAGGTGGTTAATGTATTCATATAGACACACACAGACACACACAGACAGACACACACACACACACACACAGTGGAGATTTATTACACATCTCCAAAGTGCTGAACATCATAAGACCATAGTGAGCCACCAATGGGACAACATTTAAGTATCAGGCCTTGGGCTGTAGTCAACTAAAGAAAATCTGGGTTGCTTGAAATCGTACCTACCTTTCAGCAAATTGATTGGTCATGGGAAAAAATCTATGAGTCATTATCACAAACGAGGTGAATTTGTTCAGCTGGATCAGAGGTTCATTACAGAAACGTTTCGTCACTCACCAGGTGACTTCTTCAGTCTAAGCTGAAGGCAAACATCCCCCTCCTTATAAACAGTACCTTGCTGCCACACAACAATAGGTTGGTTTCACATGCAAGTTGGGTGATCAACTGCACATTCAGTGACAAAGGGCACCATTAACAGAGGATTGGGGAATGTTCGCGATCACGGCATTGTAAGACGCCGATAGGTGTACTCTCAGGTCTATGAGTCATTATCTCTAGATTAACTAAATCGGTCACAATGCACTGAGTGCACTCTACTTGGTAGGCTTAATAGCCTTAATGAATTATAAATAAAAATAAAGAGCTTGTAGTCACAGCATGTCAAATCATTTTAACCTAATTATTTGATACTGAAATGATTATAGACTCAGCATGGCATGCCTATATTTATGATATCTATGTCAACTAGTAATCCCAGCACAAGAACTATTGAGGAATGTACAAAATAATTTCAAGGGGATTCTTTTTGTCTTATTTTATAATAGGAATAAAGATAATAATAAACTTGGACCCTCCACTATTGTCTTGACATGGAGAACGTGATATCTAAGAAAAGCTTTAAGAAGAATATTAATTAAACAAGCAGCTCAAGATGAGAACAATGTATTCTCCATAAATTTCAAATGAGCTCAGCCATTTGGATATTCATTCATCAATAAGCTAAAAACAAGCATAAACTCTGTTTTCACAGGTAGCCTGTCCTTCCTGCCACTGAAAAAGAAGGTGCTCGCACATGATCAGTAGGGGAACTGCCTTGCACTGGCTGTACCATTGTTTTCCTATGGGGAAAGCTGTGGTGCCCAACTAGGCATAAACTCTACCTGTGGCGTGGTCACCAAAGATCACTACCAAACCCAATGCTCAAAGGTTAAATGATTTCAACTTTGACCTCGGCTGCTGCTAACCTTTCAAAGCGTAACCGATGAGATAAAAGTTATACGAGATGTAGCCAGAAGCAACACGTTCAAGCAGGGAAGGTAGAGCGTGATGGAAGAAAAAGTTCATCGAACTCTATAACACATCATTAAAATACACCCCGATCTCAGCGAAATGTCAGCTGTCCGACTTGGCTACCAGGTTTGTAAATTAGATTTATAGTTTATGAATTTAACTGAATTCCTTGCTAAAGTTAGCTTAGGTTTGATGACATAGACCCGTGGTGCTCTTGGCCTCTGCTGCAAATGTCTACACTATGCTGTGCGCCTTATGGATTGATTCTGGAAAGCTATTGTAGTGCTTTTCTCCTTATGAAAGTAACACCAAAAATTGTGCGTCCAGTGAAAGCATGGTTGGACGAGAGCCCTAATCAGGGTTTGGTTCTGTTGCTGCACAGTGCCAAATGGATTGATGGGGAAGACCCTCATCTGTTCACAGACACATACCCAGTTAAAGCACACATTTCCCCTTAAAGTCTAAACTGTCAGTAGTGAGACAAATGCTAGATTGCCTCCATCTGACCCAGTGAGGCTCAAACTAACAACTATGGCGAGCGCAAACACCATCCAGCTTCTTGCCTCCCCATGTCTCCAAGTCGTGCTGTTTTTTTTTAACCCTATACAATCTATGTCTCACGCTCTTAACAGGGAACATGAACCACAGGAGGGCACATTTCTCTTGTTCAGCTGTTAAGTGGTTTGTTGTTGTGCAGTGGGCACATTTTATCTGTTAATTGTATTCTAATATCAAACTACCTCCAGCTATATGAGCCACAAGTCGCAGGTGCCCATGCCTGCCCATCAAGCTATCATCAAAGAACCATTCTGTTCTTGACCTTTGCCCACTTCTCTGGCGATCAGACAAATGTCTGATTTTCCAGCTGGTACAGCTTGATAGAATGCACACAGATTCAGCATTTATTTAGAGACTGTGTGGACAATGGAAGGGGGCATCTTCCTCGGCTGAATGGCTCTGTAGTAAAATGGGAAACCAGCCACATCAAGCATTTCCCTTCACCACACGTGACTTTCCCCACTTCCTTACCTTAATCGTTGAAAACTTTTTACGGCCCTGCTGTGCCCAACACTGTGTGACTGATGGACAGAAGGACTGGCCGTGGCAGCGCAGAATATTCTTCAGCTACCTCGATGCTTAATTCCTTTTCCCAACTGGCACGCCACACTGAGATATATGCTTCAATTATACATGGGGACAGTGGGGACGCTGCCTGAGCAAGCTCGCCTGGGATCTGATCAATATTTCAGCTCTTGGGAGACCAAACAGCTCGTAGAGCAGCTGCTCCCCAACAGCTTTACAAACTGGAGTGATGCAACCCGTAATCCAGACTCATATAGAGTGGGTGACTGAGTGTCCATCTAACACTTTATCTGGATACTTTCATTTCACCTGTTTTTCTATTTCTCTCTGAAGCTTTCTTTTTTTCATCCATGATTTATTTTAATTTTTACAGTTACAAAATCCATGCAAAAATAGAGTCAGTAATTATAATACGCATGCAAGATATACATATGCTGTTTAGATTGACACTACATCTCTGATGCTTTCTTACTGTCTCTTTTCCATTCTCCCCCACATCTCTCTCTTTCTTTTCATTCACATCAACACACAAATTCATGTTAATTTACACAGAGATCAGTGATGAGCTCTTCCTCAGGATTCTACCATCAGCTTTCCTCAGGGTTCCCTCCCTGACCATTTGGATGAGGAGAAATGGAGATACTCCTAGCAGGGTTCTCCTCTGTCATTCCAAATGTCTCTCTTTAGGCTTTTTCATGCCGGTTCATGTCTTGATTTTGAAGATTGGCATTACCCCTACAATCCTTCCACACATCCCCACCCCCATACACCCATCTCTTTCTATTCAACTTTGACGTAGCACTATCACTTCAGCATGCACACCCAGCCAATCCTGACATCTCTTGTCGGCACAGGAGAGCTAGAGATACAGAATTCTGGATTTGAGCGTTTGAGTTGAGGATAAGGGAATGAATGACAGCTGAGGTGGAGTGAAAGAAGATATGACGGTAAAAGGATTTTTTTCTGTAGGGTTTAGGAGATTTCCATTGTATGTGAAGGCATGTTTCATGAGAGCTTCAGAGCTGGCCTTGATGGTGACAATGGACAAGAGTTGTTGCTGAATTGAGTTTGTTTAATTGAAAATGTCATGGTTGGGGGTTGGTTAGCTAATCTTTTTGTACATACCAGCTGCTTCTAATCCACCTTCAACGTGGTTCAGTCCATACAGCCACTAAGGAGACATGCTATTCAATGTTTCCCTACCTTCCCATTCAGTCCATTCAGTTTAAATCTCTATTAATTATCCTTGAAACAGTTTGGTGCCATAATCCATTCTTCTCGGTCTGGTTGGCCATATTAGCAGGAAAACATAACTCCCTTTTTTTTGGTCCTAGCTGGCAGTGATGTCCTGTACTGTTACTGTAATTTCCCCCTGTGGGAGTAATAAAGGAATATCTTATCGTATCTTATCTTAGTATTTGGAGCAACAGTCACATCAGAACTAGATAGCAGACTATGGAATTTGCTTATGATGATAAACTATGTATTGGAATAACACAAATGCCAGAGTTTGTCCACATACATTCGTACTTCACATGTTGTGATTTTAAGGACCCTGGATTATAACAAATGATCTTATCAAACTTGACTTTCAGAGAGAGTGAGAACATTAAAGCCAATGACAAAAAACTGATATGTTTCTCAAAAAAAAAGATAATAACAAAGCTTGGAGGACAGAACCAAGGGCATTTGATGTGATGTGTATGCTTCATAGCCAAAGTCTCTTGGCACCTCCCATCTTTAGGAGATTATAAGGAGTAAACCTAACGTGCGTCATCCAGTCTAGCTAACTCCCCTCCATCATTATGGTGTTGTGATGAACCACTCTGCCCAACTACACCATCTCTAGAAACTCTATGCCCACAGTTATACACATTTATACACAAGCATTCCCAGACATTCTCTACAGCCCAGTTACAGCCAGAAGCCCCCATGAGCAAGAGCTTTTCTCTTGTTGTTGTCATTGACATCTCAGTGGTGTGATAGATAACTGGATGTGCACCAGTGTGTCAATCAATCATTTGATTTGATTGAACATGTAAAAGAAAACATATGACCAATGAAAACAAACAGAATCATTGGTGACTTCTAAGCAAAGGGAAGGTGCTTCATTGTCACATGACCAAGGCTTAGTGGATTTTTTTTCCTCTGTATTTAACCCATCCTGTTGTATGAGAGCAGTGAACACAACCACTGTGGCGTTCAGGGAGCAGTTAGGATTTCCGTGTCTTGCTCAAGGACAACTCAACACATTCTATGCAGGGCCGGGGATAAACCACCAAGTTCCAATTACTAGACAGCCTTCCTACCTCCTGTGCTATGCTGTCCCAAGCAACTCAAATAACACCAGGCTATTTCAAAAGGGATAAGAAGAAGGTCACAACTTTTCTACTCCTACCCCCTTATACTGTTTATGCATTGATAATAGAAAATGAAAGTTTAATTTACAGCCATCAATGTGTGCAATATCTATCCCAGTAGACTCAAACAGATCAACCAATTTAGATACCCTCCCATCCCCCCAAAAATAACATAAAAACAAAGTCAAAACTGGTTTCTGCTCCATCTCATAACCATTCATTGTGTGTCATTATGTATGAGATAATTTGCAAGGAGTCACTTCTGCCAGCATGCCCCAGATGTGGATAAGCTATTTGTGCAGCACATTGATGGAGCCTTGATCCTAATGCTTGGCCCTGGCATATAAAATTGGTGGCAATTTTCAGACCGTAATGAAAGAAACAAGAACCTGAATGAGGAGATGTGACTTAAATCAAGGCCGTAACCAGGAACCTCTGTGACTGTGGCAAACACTCCCGGAGCTCATATATCTGCAGGGCTCAAGGCGATGTTTAGATTTTAGTTTTATTTCCATTGTTTAGGTAATTTGAGTTAACATTAAATCCTTTTATGTGCAAAGGGCCAACCAATCCTGAATTCCCTGAATGTCCAAAGCATGCTTAAATCGACGCTCCACGTCACATGCAAAGCCTCCACAAACAGTCCAAGCCGTCACTTGCCCCGTCTCTGTGATGCTTCACCTCTGTATCCAAGCTCCAGTCTCCTGCACTGCTGACAGATAGTCTCACACTGTCTCAGGGAGAGGATTTGTCACACCGGTGCCTTCTGGTTCTGTGCCTGTCAAGTGGCTTATCCCCCCCCCCAACCTCAAATACCCACTCCTCCCTGAGGATGTTGGTCAGGTTGCCAAAATCCCCAAATTACAGCATCAAATAATTATAGCCATGCATTCATTTGAGTGAGTGAACAGTAAAAACAAACAAAAAGGGCTTTGGAAACCACCTATCCACAGTTCTAATTGACTGCTGAGTCAACTGACTAGAGCCGCGGTGGCTCAGTGAGCAGAGCCCATGCCTGGGACTCAGGCGTTGCGGGTTCGTTTCCCGCCACATAGCTCGGAAAATGTGGGACATTCCTTGTAAAGCGCTTTGAGTGGTCGTTAGACTAAAAAAACGTTTTATAAGCACAAGTCCAATTACCATTTCTGCATTGCTGTGCTGATATAAGGATCGAAGCACCAGGGGACAGACATTTTGAATTGGTACTGTTGAGAATATTTGGGCCTGTAGGGAGATTAGGGGTGAAATGAAATTGTGAGAATAGGAGCTTTAACAAGAAAGATGCTTGTTTCTGGCGAAAATTCTGAGATTATAACTGGCCTTTAAATATTCCAGCACAGCTCAGTGGTAGTCACTCAGTGCATAAGGACTTAAACTGTAAGTAGAAAGTGTATATCATTGAAAATGACGGTCAATAACAATTATTGATATTTTTTAAAATCTCAAAATAGTAGGAGCATGGTAGAAGAATAGTAGAAGCTTTGGTGTTCTATGCCAATATAATTAAGTAAAACCATTTTTATTAACACTTCCTGGTTTCTGTCATGGTGGAATTTGCACTTTTGACATTTTCTAATGCTGGGAATCATGGCCTATAAATTCAACTTCGTAAGATTATCCAATCAAAGAAATGAGATTGCCCTAGCCATTACAGATGATTTTTGGGATAACTAGATAATGCAGACAGACCTTATAGCGTCATTTGCCCAACTTTCAATGAAGAGTGCCCTATTTTGCCTGTCTGTCATGTGGCCGTTTTCACTTCGATGTCTCACCCTTTGGAGAATTGTAGATGGCGTGGCCTGAGTGCATGTATTTGCCAAGTTTTGCAAGATTCAATCCATCATCCTATGACTTTGACTTTTTTGAATAATTCCCTATGACTATGGATCCCAGGGAGATGTTGTAAAGCGTCTGGCATGCACTTCCATGCCTGCTGGTAGACATGAGTTGCTGCATGATGTGAACCCATACACCAACACCCATGTTGCCTGTTGAAAGCACAGCCCGATAAGGTGTTCAGCTGTCGTTTTGTATTTCATGGAGAGGCTGCCCACTTGCTTTGTCAGTTCACAATGGCTCCGTTTTAATTCTTTGTGTTCAAAGAGCAATATTTGTAGCTTCACAGGAACAGATGACGCCTGACCTCATTTCTTTTACATTTGTATTTTCAGTCACACACACACATCTGTATGCACCCACCTACTCTCTCTCTCTCTCTCTCTCTCTCTCTCTCTCTCTCCTTCCCCCTCTCTCTCAGACACACATGCAGTTATGTTGAGCTGGACCATCATTTAGATCCCTAGTAGATAAAACTGGGGCTGTCAGCCATGAATGCCAGCTGCATAGACATACCCTGTGTCCCTTTCATGTGGGCACCACACTGTACTAGAAGTAAGGCCTTGTCAGTTACAACCCAGTTGTTCTCGAGAGCCACAGCTAATTTCAACCATTTTTTTCTATAATGCCCCTCAGGGGCACATGAAAGAACTGGCTTCATGTTTTAGACTAATGTCAGAGCCTCACTCATAATGGCTTGTTGCAGTTCAAACCTATGAAATCTGTCTGTGCGTGTGTGCGTGTGTGTGTGTGTGCGCGTGTTTGTGTGTGCGTGTTTGTGTGTGAGATAATCAGGGCCGGGGGATATTTCAAAATTGTCAGATTGCTGATGTGCTCTGTAAAACTAATCTGGTGCTCTGAAAGTAAGAATAATTTTTCTGATTTAGATCATGTGGTAGATAGTCCAACATTTTTGGGGGCTGCAGTAGCTCGGTGGTAAAACGCGTGCTTTGGGAACTGATGAGCCAGAGAGGAATTGATTTGAATCTACTGTCGGGCATCAGGAAGGGCATCCAGCCTTAAATCCCAAAGCTCCAACTAAGTCTTTGCACATTCCCACAACGTGGGGACTAATCATGACATGTAAAATGGACTTCACATAGTCTAACAATTTCTCTAGATTTATTCATTTTTTACATTTTTTTAAGTCAAATCAATTTTATTTGTGTAGTATTATCAAAATTGTTATTTTTTTATTCTATAGGTCTAACATATGATTTTAATTTCATTTTTTTTGTTTAGTAATCAAATGTGTTTATTTTATTTTAAAAATAAATCTACCTTTATATTGGATAATCAGCAAAGAAAGCAAAGGTGATTGTGGGTCATGTAGTGTATGGGGCGTGAGTGTGTCACAAGATAAGGAACTGCTTTCTTAAGGGGTGGCATAGCTCAGGGGGTAGGGCAGTCATCAGAGTTGGTGGTTTGATCCCCAGCAGAAAGTGTCTCAAGGTATCCTTGAACACGATACTGAACCCTTGACTGCTCCCCAAGTGCCATGCTGCAGTTGTTCTCATTGCTCCCATACAATAGGATGGGTTAAATGCATAGAATACATTCCACCGTGCTTGGTTATGTGTTAATAAAAACTTTCAATTTCACTTCACTACTGGGCTGATACCAGTATAAAATGGAGTATTGATATTGGAGATTTTTTCTCAAGACTAAAATCCAATACGTAAACCATGTAACACTGGATCCATCCATCCTTTGTCGACTGATTACCTGAAATCAGGTTGCGGAGTCATGCTTGAGCCTATCCCAGCACTCACTGGGTGAAAGGCAGGGAAACCTGCTAGAAAGGTCACCATTTCATGTCAGGGTTTGAACATGTCATAAAAAGCGCAACATGACACAATATTTGGCATGTGAAATCCTCTCTTTCTAAGATGGTGGAAAAACAGATTCCTTCTGTTATTTTGTTCATCAACCCCAAAATAATGAATCAAGACTTCATATCAGCTGTAACTTGGAGATTAATACTCAGTGAAAAGGTGATGTTGGTGAATTCCAGGTTTGAGTGAAAAAGTAGATATTATATGATGTTTCCTTGAGTTGTTCTTGCCTTTGGGCTGGGTTCATATGCAAGTTGGTCATTGACTGCACATTCAGTGGTAATGAGGACTATTCCAGAGGACTGGGGAATATGTGCAATCACAGCATTGAAAGATGATGGGTCGTTCCCTCTTCACATAAATGGCCTCCTTCACCCCCCTTTCAAACCAGCCTTCCTCCCTATCAAGGATGTGAACATCATCATCATGAATGAGTGGCCACTAGCCTGTAGGTGGGTGTAGACCACAGAGTCCTGACCTGACATGTTGGCTCTCCTATACTGCTCCATCCTTTTAGCCAGCGTCTGTTTGGTCTCCCCAATGTACAAGTCACTGCAGTCCTCCTGGCATTTAACAGCGTACACTACGTTACTCTGTTTGTGTTTGGGGTGGACCAACTTTTTGATGCAGTGTGTTCAGGGGTTTGAAAGCAACTGAGACGCAATGTTTTGAAAATACACGTCTCAACTGTTCCGACACTCCCGCCACATACGGAATCCCCACAGTTTGTGGTGCTGATTCCGTGTGGTGTATGTACAGTATTGTATATAAGGGTGGGGAGTCAGCTCAGACTGAAGATGTCTCCTGTTAGAGGGATGAAATGTTTCTGAATAACCTTCTTATCCAGTTGAACCAATTCACCTTTTGTTGGGATTCCATGACCTGGATTATTGAGCATGCATCCAGACACTAGAAAGACAGGCTTTCCACTTACTTTTTGATCATTCCTTATCTAGCCAATAGCATTATATAGCACCATAAAGAGTGGAGGAAATATTGGACATCATCATGCAGAGTCTCCAAAACAGCTTTGATCAGAGCCTGTTTTTCTACAATTTGGAAAGGATTGGCTTGACAGAGCCATGCATAGACCCACATTGAAAACATCTATGGGTACTTGCAGCCTGGTTCTAAAGTGTTTGTGTCATAGCTGGTTACTTAACATTCAGTGACAAAACACAGTTGTGCAGTCGGTAGCAGAGCGTAGCACAGGAAGACACCCTTATGTGCCTTGATGTAAAAGCTGCCTATGCCTTCCATGAAATACTTGCTGACACTCTTAAAGATCTCATGACGACTGCAATAATGATGCAGTTTCATCATCCCAGAACACGCGCATATGGATTTTGTGATAAATTCTCGCTCTCGCTCCCTCTCGCTCTCTCTCACACACACTTTAGGAAACATCAGTCTGCTCCACATTATTGCCATTGTGTCTGGATACCCCTTTGTCGGTTCAACTTTTGAGAACGTATTTTGAAGGTAATCCACGTTAGAATATAATATTACCAACATTATGTGTATCATTATGTAACTTTCTCAGACAACAAGTGATTTTTTGATCCTTTGAAATTCAAACCCATGTTCTACAATTTTTCCCCCATCCCAGAGAATCTGGAAGCCTGCAAGTCACTTGCTTGTGTCTTTGTTTTTGCGCGTGCGTGCGTGCGTGCGTGCGTGTGTGTGTGTGTGTGTGTGTGTGTGTGTACATGTGCACGCTTTGGGCAGGAACCATTATGTACCGTTATCAATGACATGCATAATACTAGTGAGGAGATGCAGCGTCTGTTTCATGTCCTTTGCAAAAGATTTCAAAGCCACCCAGGGCTTAACTTTTGATTTAA
>OMLC01047215.1:2825-14330 GCA_900302585.1 Regalecus glesne | reverse complement strand
AGGTGTGCCAACACCAACTCCTGATCCCTTGGGTAAGTTTTCTGGTCCATCAGCCTTCTTACTAGAACCAATATCCCACATGCCAGCTTTGCTTTGATACACTGGCTTGACATCAGGCTTTACCCGGAACCGCGGCTGTGGGCTCACTTGGGCTGGACTGTAAATTGAGACACTAGGCTGTTGAGGCTTGTAGCTATGTATGCCAACAACACTTCCGGATGCCGTGGCTGAGTTTTCAGATTCACTGGGCTTCTTATAAGAACCAATATCCCACATACCAGCCTTGCTTTGAGACACTGGCTTGACATCAGGTTTCAATTGGAAAAGAGCCCGTGGGTTCACCTGGGCCGCATTATAACCATTAGTGTGCACCACTTGGTTGTAGCCCCTTTCCTGACCAAAAGACGGGTCTGCATTAGCATCTTCCGGGCTCATAAAAAAGATCAACCCACTGCTAACAATAGAACCGCTCTGAGCATAACTGGGATCATAATCACCAAGGGCGTCTCCAGAGAATGTGGAGCTTGGTCCACTGTGAACAGGTAGCGAAGGCTTGGTGATGCTCTGGGCCCCTCCGGTTAGCTTGTAGGTAGAGCGGTCTTGATCTCTGTAGATGACCCCTGGAGAGAGCGCAACAGAGCTTGGAGTTAGTCTCAGAAATTCTAGCAGATATTCAAGCTCACTAAACATGCGGTCTTACCCTTAGCAGTTTGTCCACAAACGGACAACAAGAGCACCCTGAAGAGAAAAGATGAGTGTTGTCAATGGAATTAAACATTAGGACAGTCTATCCATCAGAAATATTTACCCGTTTAAAATGAGTGATACTACCTCACAAATATTGCCAAAGTCATGGTCTCGCCACTGTAGTCTCAACACGTTGAGTTCTGGTTTGTCTGTTTAGCCCCAAGCCACACAACAAACCCAAAACTGTGGTTTCCACCCAGCCTGACAAACGTACTGGAGCACGTCGTCCTTTTTAAACCCTTTCTTGACAAAGGAACGAACGGTAGACGCACACACCTCAGTTTGATCAGCAGATTGGAAGCAGCCGTGGGATTCCATATTGGCTGTCAGGTGGGGAGGTTGTCACGGCTAGATTTTGATTGGACAGAGGATTGCAGACCGGATGTGATGTATAAGGAAGTGAGTTTGAAAGATAAGTAAGTGGCGGGACAGACAGGAAGTTGTCTGGAGCTGACCTACTTGAAAGGCACTCAATGAGCTAATCTTTGAATATGAGCGGACCGAAGGTATACAAATCTACCAACCAGACACTAGAAGGAACAAGGAAGCGGCAGAGGACCACCAAGAAGACGCAGAAGGAGCAGAGGGACATGAGAACAGTGAGGGCGAAGATGGAGGAGATCGCTCTGAGAGCATCTGGACGATACGGTTTAGAGGACGGGGTGGAAAACTTCGAGCTTCTGACAGACAATCTTTCCGAGACGATGGACGAAGAACCAGATCAGCGGACCGTCATCAGTTCACTAATGACAGAGTTGAGCAAACTTCAAACATACAAGTGCTAGCAACAATGAGCGGTCGATGGCTGCGCTGGGGGAGATGATTAAAAACTTGACTCGCTGACAAAAACTCTCCAAGACATCAGCTTTAAAGTTGCCAAGCTTCACACCTCCACTCTAGTGGGTACGGTCCAGCAACAAAGCCATGTCTCACTATTACCCCCTGCTCCTCTTCCATACACTGCTCCTGAGCCCATCACCGCTTCACCTGCTCCCCAGCCGAACCCACATCTCGACGGCTGCGGGTTTTCACAGTTGGAGATACGACACCTCAGGGACCCCATCGACCGTTCAGCTCCAGCCGTTTGAAATTCCATCAAAATCTTCCACCCTCCACTGCACCACCTCTAAAAATGAACCTATATCAGTCCACGAGTGCCGCTTCTACATAACGCATACATGTTGGGGTGTGTTTCAGCAGGGTACCTCAAACTACCGGCTCGTAACCGCCGCGGGAGGTGGCGTCCAGCACGTCAAATTCCCCAATGATCCCTGCGAGGAGTGGTGGCATCGGGTCGAAGGCAACCCCGACATCTGGGCCATGAGTAGGCTAAACTACAAGACCGAGGTGTGGATCTGTAGACCACCAGACCGGGTCACCATCAGTCTTTCATCAATATCACCCCATCTCCACTGCTCATTCGATGATTGTTCCACATGCTCCCCAGCGGATGTGTCTCCTGGGACTTGTGTCCTCTGATCTGGCCTGGAGATTGCCTATGAACCGCAAACGTTTCCCCAGTCTATCGAAGAGCTGGAGGGGGAGTACACGTACCCTGAAAGGCCACCACACATAGTAGTTCCCGACCTGCATGCCTCATTCCCCCTGGACAAAAGATTGTCCTACTTGGATGACCAGTATAAGATAAGATGCACTCCACAAAGGACAGAGAGACACCACACAACAATACATCGTGGACCTTCTCCAACCTGACATAGAGAAGGATGTCGGGGGACTGGGGTATGCACAGCTTTTGTGGCTAATGGCTCTATCTCAGCCCCTTCATGACTACACCTCATTCACATGAGCCGTCCTCCAAAGGAATGATGTAACAGGGACCACTGATGGGAACAATCTACTTTACTGGCCCTGTGCCCTCACAGATGCCAAGTTTCTCCCTTGGCGAACTCAACTTTATACCCCCCTGTGCTGGTCGACAATGATACTATGTAGTACCACCCTAGGTCATCGATCTTGTACGCATCCTCTCCAATGCACCTCTACATGCTTATTAAGGTGAGTGAAGAGTCATACCTTGGATCCAAGGTATGACTGCATGTACGGGCTCTTTGCATTTTTCTGGAAGCCTGAAATGACTACTTAATTTCTGTTGACGAGCAACCCCGAGGGGTATTGTGCCCCATATCATGTTTCACCTCATCATATGTATGATCACTTATTAATTTTTATTTAAAAGTATGTGGTGGGATGGATAGAGTCGGATATAGTTTGGAAAAAGTAAATGTTAAAATTAAAATAAACCATCATTTAGATTAGACGTTAGTGTTTATGATGGCAGAGCAGCTGTTACAAAAACAAGGGAGAATTACAAGGAGATTAGCGCAAGATTGGGATTCTTTCGTTGACTGGAATCCAATACAACTAACAATCTATAAGAAGTTGGGAGGTAAGGAAAGTTCAAGTTAAATATTGAGAAATTGATCACTACTAGGTATATGTGAAGTTGGGGGCAACTAAGTATAGGAACCAGAATAAATAAAACTAATTGTACAAAACTGAAACGTTATTTCCCCGAGAGGCTTGTTTTACTTGTCAGGATTAGCTACCACATTGAGGGGTAGACACGGCTTTAGATGGAGTTTGGGGGATTAAGACACGGTGGGTTCGAACCTGCAGCTTTTGGCTCTGCATTGTTCTGACAAAGAAAATTGGTAAGGGGAGTTGACGGATTCCAGTCATCCATCCATTTTCTCCAAAATGTGGCTGTAACGTCATGTTTTGACCTATCCCAGCACTCATTTGACAGAAGGCGGGAAAACATCCTGGATAGGTCACCATTAAATTTCTGGGCTTGAACTGTTAGGGGTTTAGTATCTTGTTCAATGGTGATTCAACACCGTCTGCAGGGGCTAGCGATCAAATCACCAACTGTCCAATTACTGTAGGATCACCCCAACTCCTGAGCTGTGCTGCCATGATAGTATTGCTATAACTTGCCTTAAACTGCTTTCGAGTTCACCAAGAACTTGGATGATTTGTTGAGCTAAATCATACTAGCTTGGTCATTTTCATCAAATCTTCCAGTGACCATCCACCCTGTGGATGAGACCCCTACCATCAGAATAAGGATGTTTCGTCATAGGGTAAAGGTGATCACTTTGCAGTGACGCCTCCCTCTTACCAGACCAAAACCCCATTACTACCATTTCTGACTGCTCCTGTTAAGGGTCATCACAGTGGATCATCCATCTCTTCCCATCACATCAGCATGTCCCCCCTCACCACATCCATCAACCTCCTCTTTGGTCCTTGCAGCTCCATATTCAGCATCCCATTATCTCTACACACATACAAACCATCCCAGTCTTACCAAAAAGCATCCAGCCTGAGCTGTCCCTCTAGGATACTTGTTCCCATCTCTCTTCACCACACCCTATTAGAATCTTACACAAATGATTAATGAGTATTCCCAGGAAGATAGAGCCAAGACACAAACATTTGTGTTTAATGACATACTACAGCCAAGTAGGACCATATGTAGGGAAAGGTGTAGTAGTCCTGAAACCTTCACTCAGAAAAGCCAGTCGTGTAAGCTTTCCCTCACACCCAGTGAATACACCAGCAGGGAGATGTCAGTGCATAGAGTTTAGGCAGTTAACTTGACTGAGAACACTTGCACTGGTTTCCCAGTTTTCACACAACAGTGTTTACAAGTAAAAGCCTCATCACATCGGTTGTAGCGTTCTAAAAGTTGAAGGCTTCTCTTGCAATGTAGGCTTTAGCTCCAGCACCTGGTTTTGGCACATTTTGTAACAACTTTGTGACAGCATAGCTCAGTGGGTAGAGCAGTCATCTGTCAATTAGAAGGTTGGAGGTTTGATCCCCAGTCCTGCAGAAAACATGTTGAGGTGTCCTTGAGCAAGATATTGAAACCCTAGCATCCATATAGTGGAAGCTCACTGCTCCTATACAGTAGGATGGGTTAAAATGCAACGAATTTCCCAAGTACTCCTTGTGGCAACCCTTTAAAAAAAAAAAAAACTTTATAAAAAACTCCCTAAAGGAAGTAAAGTCACTTCTGAAACACAGCCAGAAATAAAGAAGCCAGTATCAGTATCAAGAGCTTTATTTTTGCCAGATGGATGCAGTTGAACTCGTGTTCCATGAAGCCAAACTCCCTCAAACAGCCCAGGTCCTACAGGGGAAACACAAGAATTAGCCACAACTTTCATGTCCAAAATCACAGAGTCAGGTTTTACAGGCCTCTAATTAGCCTGAAGGATAGTCAGTGCGATTTGTAAGTGTTGAACCTGAGGTCGAGATACAGACAATTCTGACACAAGTCACTCACCAGTCTGCCTCCAGTAACAGCACTCTTCAGCTCAGCCCAACCCTATAAAGACATGCATTTGATGGAATAGCCAAATGACAATGGAGGAAAATAGAAAAACTTAATCTTGCATCTTACCGTGTCACAGGAAACTTGTTGGGCGGCTGGGGGTTGTAGCTCTCAACAACGTCAAATGATGCACCGGAGGCTATTTGAAATCCAGTACCAGTCTCACTAGATTGACCCTTCCACAGACGAGCTCTGTTGGTAGACACTGGTTTGGCCTCAGGATTCAGCTGGAAAAGTGGCTGTGGGCTCACTTGGGCAGGATTATAACTAGAGACCCCAGGCTTGTAGCTGGGCATGCCAACACCACCCAGTGATGCCCTGGGTGACATTTCAGGTCCAGCACCCATCCGACTAGAGCCAATATCCCACATGCCAGCTTTGCTTTGAGACACTGGTTCAGCATCTAGTTTCACCTGGAAATGTGGCTGTGGGCTCACTTGGGCAGGATTATAACTAGAGACCCGAGGCTTGTAGCTGGTCATGCCAACACCACCCAGTGATGCCCCAGGTGACATTTCAGGTCCAGCACCCATCCGACTAGAGCCAATATCCCACATGCCAGCTTTGCTTTGAGACACTGGTTCAGCATCTAGTTTCACCTGGAAATGTGGCTGTGGGCTCACTTGGGCAGGATTATAACTAGAGACCCCAGGCTTATAGCTGGTCATGCCAACACCACCCAGTGATGCCCCAGGTGACATTTTAGATGCAGTACCAGTATCCCACAGACGAGCTTTGCTCAAAGACATTGGTTTGGCAATAGGCTTCTGCTGAAGAGGCGGATGTCGAGTCACTTCAGTAGGTTTATACTGAAAGACACCAGGCTGCTGAGGCTTGTACCTAGCCTGCTGAGGCTTGTAGCTAGGTGTGCCCACACCACCCAATGACGCCCCAGTTGACTTTTCAGATCCAGTGCCCATCTCCTTGGAGCCAATACCCCACAAATGAGCTTTGCTCTGAGACACTGGTTTGGGATTAGGTTGTAGCTGGAAAGCTGGCTGTAGGCTCACTTGGGCAGGAGCAGAAACACTAGGCTGCCCAGGCTTGTAGATGGGTTGCTGGAGCCTGACCTTGGGTGCACTAGAACCACCCAGGGATGTTTCAGAGCCAGTGTCCATCTCACTGGAGCCAACATCCCACATACCAACTTTGCTCTGAGACACTGGCTTGGCATCGGGTTTCAGCTGAAAACTTGGCTTTGGGCTCATTTGGGTGGGGTTATAGCGAGAGATGATAATCTGCTGGGGCCTGTAACTAGCTGCAGCAAAATTGTCCCATGATGCCACAGGTGACGATTCAGATCCAGTGGCCACCTCATGAGAGCCAATATTCCACATGTTCTCATTGCTTTGAGACACTGGTGTGGCATCAAGTTTCATGTGGAGACGGGTCTGTTGGCTCACTGGGGCAGGGTAGGAAATCCCTTGGTTGTAGCCACTGTCCTGTCTAGCAGGTGAGTCCGACTCAGCAAGGAAGACCAAACCACCACTAACAGCATAAGCTCTCTGAGGATAACTGGGATCATGACCACCATGAGATCCTCTTAAAGATAATGGCCCATTATAAGCAAAACTAAGTAGTGATGGCTCATGGGTGTTCTGTGCCTCTCCAGTTGGCTTGTAAGCATAGTAGTCTTGACCTCCATAGTGGAGTCCTGGAGAGAGAGAGTGAGTGATTGCAATCAGGCTTAGTCATTTGTCAGACATTGAAGTTCATGGAGCATGCAGTCTTACCATCACTAGGTTGTCCAAAAGCAGTCAACAGGAGCACCCTGCAAAGAAAGGAACCTCATAAACAGGATTACATTTCCCCCCACTCAAAAAATAATAATTTAAATCATAAGTTTATCTTAATGCCAATAACATTGGATTTATTCACACTACCTCACAATAATTCCCAAAGTCATGGTCTAGCCACCGCAGAGCAGCCTCAACACATGGAGTTTCGGTTTTCGGTTCTGTGCACAGCCACACAGCAAACCCAGAAACTATGGTTCCCCAAGCCTGACAACCGGTGCTGAGTAACTCGTCCTTTTAAATGAACAAGGCAAAAGAGCAGACGGTGGAACCACACGCCTCTGTCTGATCAGCTGATTGGAACCAGCCGGGGGAGTCCATGTTGACTCCCGGGTTGGGTGGCTGTTAACCTGGATTGCTGGATTGTGATTGGACGGGAGATGGCATCTGGCCTTGATTCCCAATGCCTGCCCTAAAGTGGAGTTATCACCTGTCCAAGGTGGTTCCCCACGTTTCACCCAATGAGCCCTGGGCTAGGCTTCAGCATGACCACATGCCTGACTTCGGATAAGTTATTGACAATGGATGGATGGAAAGTGAAATCTTCTCTGAATAGTGACAGGAAACTGGGCATGGGGGTTGTCAGGGATTCTGGTGAACGCATCAGCTGGTGATCGGAGAAGAAATGGCTGATCCTTAGCATGTAGGGTTCCATGTCTTGCTCAAGGACACCACGATACACAGGGGCTGGGTCTCCTACTACTGGGTCTCGTGACTGTCCTCACATTTGCGTTGGTTGGATGTTGAACGTGACATATTAAGACCATCTCAAGTACACAAACGCTGGGATTCTGCTGCATGATTTCAAAACGATGATTCCATGGAAAACACCGTATGGCCAGAATCCAGTATGTGCTGGGATGTTGAATCAGTCCACAAAAGGGGCAGCACAGCTCATTGGGTAGAATGGTCACAAGGTTGCAGGTTTGAACATTGGTCCTGCAGAAACTATGTTGAGGTGTCCTTGAACAAGACACTTAATCCCCAACTGCTCCCTGAGCAGCATTTGTTGGCAGCCCACTGCCCCTATACAATAGGATGGGTCAAAACACAGAGAAATCCAAATTTCCCCTTGCAGGAAAGATAAGGGAACCCATTGAATCCATCAAAACAAGATGAAGAGTTTGAAAGCAGCATGATGAAAGTTTTAAGGATAGAGACTCTGGGCTAACTTGCATGAATTAAATATAATATTAAGCTATAGAATCTAAAGTTATTTTAACAGCCATGTCATCAATAAGCTGAATTCATCTGCATTTTGTCAATGAGGTTAGTAGCATGACATAGTGGGAATGATGGGCTCCTTGATGTCAGTAAAGGCAACCATGTGCCATGCAGTGCATGTGATTTCTGTCTTAATTGATGAGCTCAGAGTTCATTTATGTTCCGCTAAGGAGGTCACACCAATCACAAATTGGCTATAGTGAGGTCAAGTAGGAAAAGGGGCGGCACAGCTCAGTGGGTTGAGTGGTCGTCTAGCAATCAAGATGTTGCAGGTTCGATTCCTGTTCCTGCATGTCGAGGTGTCCTTGAGCAAGACGCTGAACCCCCAACTGCTCCCTGAGCGTCATATGTTGGCAGCTCACTGCTCCTATACAATAGGATGGGTCAAAAATGCAGAGAAATCCAAATTTCTCCTTGTGTGACTGATAAGGGAATCTTTATTATTATTAAAAGCAGCAGTCAACGTGAAACATTTTATCAAGAGAGCAGATAGGGGGCGCTTTACCGCATGTGTGGTGAATACACTGTTTAATATATACAGCTCAGACCAATTATATGAGGAGCCAGCTCCACTGAGAACACGCGTGTCAGTGTCTTGGTTTTTAATCTGAGGGTGCTCACAAGTAAAAGCCTCATCACATCATCGACTGCAGTGCTACATAGCTTTGCAACTTTCCCCTCAAGGAAGCCAAGACACACTTCCGTTTTGAAACGCATCCAGAAATCAAGAAGCCAACTTCATTTTCAAAGAATTTATTTTTTACAGAAGGATGCAGTCGAACCCTTGTTCCATGAAACCAGGCGAAATGCCTACGAACAGCCAAGGTCCCTGAAAGGAGGGAGGGGGGAAAGCAACCAATTAGCCATACATTTCCAGTATGAGATCAGAAACTTTGAGTATTTACAGGCTTCTAAACATCTTTAAAAATGGGGGTTTGATACCATTTCACTACCAAGGATGAGGTTAAAGTTCCAAGTGATCAATTCAGACATGCAAGAGGCATTACTCACCAGTCTACCTCCAGTCCTGGCACTCTCCAGTTCAGCTCTGTCCATAGCCAACCCTGTAGAAAAGACATGCATTTGGTGGAATAGTCCAACAACCACCAAGGTGGGCCATGATATTACCTTTTTGTGCCTTACCTTCTTGCAGCAAACTTGGTGGGCTGCTGGGGAACGTAGCCACCTCCTCCAACATTCCATGATGCCCTGGGTGAGATTTCAGATCCAGCAGCCTTCTCACTAGAACCAATATCCCACATACTAGCTTTGCTTTGGGACACTGGTTTGATACTGGGTTTCACCTGGAAACGTGCCTGTGGGCTCACTTGGGCCGGATTATAACTAGAGACTTTAGGCTGATTAGGCCTGTAGCTTGGCTGCAGGGGGTTGTATCTGGGTGTGCCAACACGCTCCAAGGATGCCCCAGGTGCTAGTTGAGATCTAGAAACAGTCTCACTAGAGCCAATTTCCTGAACTCGAGATTTGCCTTGAGATTTTGGTTTGGCGTTGGGCTTAAGCTGGAAATGTCGTTCAGGGCTCAGCTGAGCAGGATTATAATTTGAGATGCTAGGCTCCTGAGGCTGGTAGCTGGCCGTGTCACCACCACCACCCAATGATGCCCTTTGGGACATTTGAGATCCAGTGCCCATCTCAGGAGACCCAATATCCCACATGCCAGCTTTGCTTTGAGACACTGGTTTGGCATCAGGTTTCAGCTGGAAACGTGCCTGCGGGGCCACTTGGGCAGGATTATAACTAGAGACTTTATGCTGCTGGGGCTTGTAGCTGGGCTGCTGGGGCTTGAAGCTAGGCGCACCAACAGCACCCGATGATGCCCCGGGGGACATTTCAGGTCTAGCACCCATCCGACTAGAGCCAATATCCCACATGCCAGCTCTGCTTTGGGACACTGGTTTGGCATCAAGTTTCAGCTGGAAACGTGCCTGTGGGGTCACTTGGGCAGGATTGTAACTAGGAACCCTCGCTCGTTCGTTGTAGCTGCCTTCCTGGCTAGCAGACGGACCCGTGTTAGCATGGTCCGAGTCGGTAAGGAAGATCAAACCACCGCTAACAACAGAAGCACTCTGAGGAAAACGGGGATTATAGGCACCATGAGAGCCTTCAGAGAAGGGCGGCCTTAGACCATAGGCGTTGCTAAGCATCGAAGGGTTGTTGGTGTTCTGGGTTTTCCCAGTTGGCCTGTAAGCATGGTACTCTTGATCCCTGTAGAGGACTCCTGGAGAGAGAACGGGCAGTTAATTTCAGTGTCATTTGTCAGATATCCAGGTACACTTAGCATACAGTCTTACCATTAGCAGTTTGTCCAACAGCAGTCATCAGTAGCACCCTGAAGAACAAAAATGAACCTTGTAAATGGAATCAAGTGTTAAAACGGTCAATCGCTGGGCTCAACACATTTAAAGGAACACTACCTCACAAAAATGGACAAAGTCATCGTTTAGCCACTGCAGAGCTGCTCCAACACACCGAGTTCGGGTTTTTTGTTCCTGATAAGTGTACAGCAAACCCAAGCGACACAGTTCCAGCCAGGCCTGACAAACATCTCAGAGCAGGTCGTCTTTTTAAACCCTTTCTGGACGACAGACAGGATCATGCGGGGGAACCACACCCCTCAGTCTGATCAGCTGATTGGAACCAGGTGGAGGAAATCCATGTCGATTGTCAGGTTGGGTGATTAAGACCGGGCTGTGATTGGACGAGAAATGGAAGAGATGGGTGATGTATCAGGAAGTGCGTACGTACTACGTCTGTTGCCATCTTATAATGCTGTGAGTGCAACTGTTCCCCACTCCTCCGAGTAGTTCTCAATTCCACTGAATGTGCAGCTGTGCTGTTTCCAAAGGGCGATACTGCCGTCAGCTCAGTTTGAAGATGTCTCCTGTGTGAGTAAGAGAGGTTCTCTCAATAATAAGTGGCGTCCACATGAACTAAATCAACTTTCTCTTTTTTTGGTGACGCTCTGGGGCACGTTTGTGGAGGCGCCATGGCAACGCACCATAGCGACGCGCCGCGTCCTTGGCGACGCGCTGCATCTGCGCCGCTGTGAAGGAATGCGTGAGAGAGCCGCGCAAGTTTCTTTCACGTCAATGTCCCGCGAAATAACCCGAGTAAAGAGAAGAAGTCCTCATCGTCCTGTCAGTCCACCTTAAGTCCTTTCGTGTTTACTGTAATCAAGCTGAGTTATGGGATGCGGCGTCTCCAAAACCACCGTGGTCGAGCCGATAAACCCCAATGAGCTGCAGAGAGAAGAGGTCGGCCTCCCTTCGGACACAGTTTGTATGATGACTGATAACGTTATGTAGGATGAATGTTTTATCAGCATGCTCGATAAATGATGTGAAACAATACTGCTAA
>OMLC01047212.1:4949-18547 GCA_900302585.1 Regalecus glesne | reverse complement strand
GCTTGGCTTGCTCAGTCGGGCATGAGATTCTGAATCTCAAGGTCGTGGGTTCAAGCCCCACATTAGGCGAGATAGGCTGGATGGCTGACTAATGTATGACAAACTGTTCCTGTAGATGGCAGCATCGGGCCAGTTTACAGACTAGAGGACAGCCGCTGGTTTAGTTGATGGACTCACGGCACAGCCACCACTGCAGTGAATTACTTAACATTGATAGTGTCCCATGAGGATCAAACTTTACTGTTTAGTGGGAATACAGTGAATTGTAGATATTATGTAATGGAAATATTGCTTATTAATCGTATATTGTAAATATAGTGTTGTAAGTCAAGAGGCTGCGTGTTCTAACCCACTGTCAGGAAGGGCATCCGGCCTTAATCCCCCAAACTCCATCTAAGTCTGTGTCCACCCCCACCATATGGAGCCTAGTCATGACACGTAACAAAGGCCTCTCATTGTAAACATAGTGTTGCAGGAATATCGTATTCGACGACTCCTGTGTATCATAAATGCTGTACTGTATTATAAGAAGTCTATTCACTGTGAGTGCTGTATATTTGGAATACTGTTTGTTGTAAAGACTGTATTGTTGGGATTCTGTATAGCAGTAGTAACATTTACTGTGAACACTGTTTTCCTCGTCTTTCAGCCCCATTTTCAGGGGTTGTCACAGCAGACTGGTACCGTGTAGGTTGGCCTCAACTGCACGGTGGGAATATCGTATATTGTGATAATACTGCACTAAGTTATAGTTTCTTCCCCTGTAGTGTCGCTAGGCTTGGAAAGTGCTATATAAGAACAAGACCATTTCCATTTGAATGAGTTAGATTGGTTCTCCAATCCTAAATCCATACAGTCCTTTAACGTCCTTTGGATTTTATGAACTTGTTATAATAGCTGTTGTGTATAAAGGCTTAGAAACCGTTTGGTCATACATGCAGAAAAACAAGTATGAATGTTAGAGACCATTGGATCCACTACCGACCAGTTGCTGGATATTCTGAGATGATGAGACCACGGATGATACCAGGTTTTATGGTGATGTCCTATTCCTGTTCTATCACCGTCTACTTGGTATCCAAGTAGGTACGGACAGCAGAGGATGAAAATGCAGCTCGTCCGATATCAAACCTAAGCCGCACAAAGGTTAGACTCAGCTGAACGGTCATGACCAGTGTCTGTGTGTCAGTCAACAACTCACCATTGTCTGAACTATAAGCGATGGAGTATTTGTCGATGGTGGCCAGTGCCGGTCGCCACAACAACAAGGCCTTGGTGTCAGTGACATTTAACACCCGGAGGTCAGTCACTGGGTCAGGGACTAAGAGATGGAGAGGGAGCAAGACAGAAAGAGTCAAGAGGGACCATGATGAATCTAGATAGGGACAGAGATATGGTGAGCTGAAAGACACCAACAGACATACACATGAAGAGACACACAAGCAGACAGACAGGGGAGAGTCGGAAATAATAAACACGGTCAAATGTCATTTCAATATCGGGACAAAGAAGAAAACTGGCCTGCCTGCAGGTGCGGTCAGACCTTTGAATGAAGTGAGATTTCCTCAAACAAAATAAATATTCTCAGCTCCTGATAGATGATCTTGAGAAGTCAGTCCTGGATGAGTAGATGAATCCTAAAAAACTACATGAGGGCATTTCTGTATATTTTTAACAATCTCAGACTTGTTCAGATTTTTACATTACATTACATTCCAGGCATTCAGCGGACGAGCTTATCCAGAGCGACGTACAACAAGATAAAAGCCTTTTTGAGTCAACACCCAGACATCTCAATGTCCACCGGTTCAGCTAGGAATCTTGGGCATGCGTGTTTTGAAACAACGCAGAGAACTGAAGAAACAAGTCCAAGATGATGGAAACCCTCTAAGAACAGGAAAGAACCTCGAGATCTCTTCCAGATCCGACACCTGCTCCAGCCATTATGAGACCGCAGAGCTCAAACCGAGCCCATCGCACGGCACGACGGCGGAACAGGAACAGGCTTCATCAGCCTGAGGCCGTGTTCTTTGACCCCCCAGCAGGAGCAGCAGAACAACTGGGAGGAGCACAGAGGAAACCCAACAGGGTACCAAGTCTACTTCTGACTGGACCGTTATCTGGAAGCTGAATCCAAAACATGCTTTAGATCCGTCATCTGAGAATGTTCTGGGTCAGATTTGTGTTCAGGATCTTATCCCTGAAAATAAGAAAAGGGGGGAAATGCCATTTGAAAGTCTCCATCATGGATGACTGAAGTCCTCCCCCTGTCTGTAAGGCAGACACCAGCCATCCTCCTGAGAAAACCCATTCTGGCCCCCTGTGTCCACGATCTCGTCGTTTCCGTCATGACCCAGCCTTCATGGCCATGCGTAGGAAGGAAGACTGACCAGTGGATTGAGGCTCTGACTAGAGCAGGTGGGTTATGTTAAAATCAAAGTAATCACACTTGTTTCAAGACTTGTGGTCTTCCAGGTTGAAGTTAGTGATTTTATTTGTACCAAAGAACTCGTCCCCGTATGGAACATCTTCCCTGTGCTGGCAGATGAGTTTGCCGTGATTGATTTGTTTCTAACTGGGGTATGTTAAGTCTTGTCTCGGTTTGAATGTGCACACACGAGGACAACCTTTTGTCTTTCGAGGGCTTCGCTGCTTACGTGTCATCACTGTGTCTTGGAGCAGGTCACTCTCGTCCAGTCCCAGGACGGAGATGACGCTGACCTCGTATGTGGACCCTGGAGAGAGCTTCGACAGGTCCAGCATGGAGTTGTCTGAGCCCACCGTCACTGACACCGGCTCTCCTAAGGACCCCGCAGAGCAACAACAGAGAAATAGTTTCAACTGGTCATTAGGATTATGCATCATCAGTGACCACCTCAGGGTTATGAGTTCCACTCACAACACACTGACAGCGAGCAGACACTCGATGCACTGACACACTGGTGTCTGAGATCTGAGGCCACGCAGTGACGTGTCTGCCTCGTCCTCTTTATCATCTGAAAGCCCGTGTGAAGAGTTACATGAAGTGTGACGGGATGGTGCCCCCGGCCGTGTGATGTGTGGGCCGGTCAGAGAGAGGGGGAGGGGGTCTATGAGGCAGTCTGTGTTTGGGGAGTGCTCACCTTCCTCTGCGTGTGTGTAGGTGACCTTGAAGCCACTGACGGAGCTCTTGGGCTTGTTCCAGGACACCTTCATGGAGTTCTCTGTGACCTCGCTGATGACGAGGTCAGATGGAGGCTCCGGACCTGGAGGACATGGAGGAGACGGTGAGAGGAGCAAGAGGGGGGGGGATGTGACAGAAGGGAGAACTCAAGGGAGGAAAGATATGGAAAACGGCAGACATGAAGTTAGGAGAAGGTGGGAAGGAGAGAGGAGGAGGAGAAGAAGGAGGACTGGAAATAGGATTGAAGTTAGAAAGGGAGAGAAATAAATGAAGGTGATTTAACAAAGCTTAAAGAGATGTAAGGATGAAACACAGGGTGACTAAGAAGAGGAGACTGAAGAGACCAAGTCAAAGCTTCTCTTTTGGAGAGCATCACATACTGGGAACCCACCCTGACCGTTACTATTAGTGATCCAACAAACACAACACGTGTATATATGTGCAATGCGGACATATATACAGTATATGTTGCATATACGGACAGACGGTGTGGCGGTTAAGTGCTGACGATGGACCCTGGACGACAGCAAAAGACAGAAGGATGAAACTGTAAACTGGTTAGCTGGCTGCCCAGTCCTGGAAACAAGAGGTGGGTAGGAGGAAAGCTAAATGGTAACACAAAATAAGATGAGTGGAAACAATTGGTCAAAAAGTTAATTTCAGGATGAACATTCAGAAGAGCAGAGTGGTGTTTGAGGGGGTGAGACGTGTGTCAGTTCACAGGTTTTCCACCCGGAGTGTGAGGCGAGTCCTGCGGTGACGGCTTAAGATGAGCCTCTAGTGATCCGGAGATCTCCGCCTGAGGCCCGGGCATCTGTAAAAGCAGCCCGCTCTGCCAACTTCAGCCAAACCAAACGTGAGGGAAGCCTTTGGGGCAGACGTTAGCACGAGCCAGAGCTTTACCGATAAGATGTCGGTCATTTACATGAACCCTGAAAGAGGACAGAGATCTGGAGGAGAGCTTGACTCTACTACATCTCAACACCAGGCTCGGCCAGGTTGACTTGGGAACACATTTGGATGTGTTTCGCTCTCGTTTCCTACTAATGGGCAAACTTTTGAGAAGTGTCTCCGTTTCCTCCCCGGACCAGCTCCACTGTGCTCAGGACCAGCTCAAGGCTTTGAGTCTAGTTCCCAGTCTCATCATTCAGACTCTCCTGCTAGATGACACTGCTCGTCAATGGTGCACGGTCTTGATTCTACACCGAGTCTTTCAGGAGAGCATCTTTGTTCCATGACAACAGGACGTGCTTCGACATCGACTCTGAAACAGGGGCAGCTTAGCTCAGGAGCTAGGGCCGTCATCTACGCACGGGAAGGTCGGCGGTTCGATCCCCGGTTCCTTCAGAGAGCATGTTTGAGTGTCCAGGACACTGAGCCCCTTACTGCTTGGGACACCAGATGAAGCTGAGCCTGGTGGCTAAAGGTGGTGATGCTGCGTGGCCAGGCCCTCTGTGCCGGCCTCTTATGCAGGGACCGGGTAAGAAAAGGAGGAGGCCGAGTAACGATGGACACAGGGAATAAACAAGTGCATCCTTGAAGCTTGCTGCCATGAGCAGAGCAGACTGGCCTCAGGTTCACGGTCAAGATTATCATCACGTGAAGTTCAAATGTTCCATTACTCCTGATGGCCCCATGGTGGCTATGAACCCACAGCATCAGTCCCAACGCGTGCCCTCTACCCCTGAGCCCTCTGCATTCATTAATATGCACCCCCCCTCCCCCGACCTCCCCATTTTAAGATTCATTCTCATCTGTTGAACGTTTCTGAGAACAAGTCCCACTGCACCCAGCACCATGAAACAAGAACCCTTCCTTAAAACGAGCAGCATCATCTAATGGGCCGGTAAGAATCCGAAGGGGACGTTCTAGTCTATGTCCCCTGCACCTCCCCTGGACACTGCCAAGCCTGGTGTTCATGTCTGAAGATGGCTGTGCTGTTATTCTACACTAAGTACACTGTGGCAGCCATGACATCGGAGCTAAACTGCATGTAAACGTTCTATTAAAGCGCTTTTCGAGTCTGACGACCACTCAAAGAGCTTTACAACGAACGCCTCCCGTGTGTCCAGCTCCACGGTGGGATCCACGATGTGTGTGTGCTCCCACAGCCATCTGATCCTGACACAAGCCCTCGATAAACTTCTACTTTTTGCAGTGTTGAAGTCTCAAACCTACCACGGAGTGGTTGTTTTAATAACTCAATTCAACATGTCGAGGACCCGTCGCATTAAAATCTGCCCATTTCACACATGGACTTTGATGGACAGTGGAGACCAAAGACACAGGCCAGCCCTGAGCTTACCCTGAGTCTGGGTGGGTCATGAAGGGAAGGGTCAGTTACCCCGGGTGAGGAAAGACCAGAGCAGCGAATGAGAGCTGCTTTACTTTCTTTCACAAACAGCGTGAATTCTGGGATTTGTTGTCAACCCAGTCACCTAGATTGCATGAAAAGATGGACGTTGGCCTTTCTGGCAGGTTATTTACTCGGTGAAAGCCTTACGATAGTCTGACGATGACAAAGTCTACATGTGGTCTACGGCGAGTGTGGCGGCTGAGCAGGAGGGTTCCAGTCAAATCTGGTTCTAGTCTGGGTGTGACATCAGATCACTGACCTTTGGCCTCATGGCTGAATGAATGAATGGTTATTCTCATGATTTGTGACTGCTGACTCATGAATATCAGAATGGGATTCCATGTATTCATGTTGACTATAGAATGGTTGGACAAACGAAGGGTTAACACGAAAACACAACTTGCTGAGCGCAGCGTCTTCTCCGCTGTGCACGGGAGAATCACGCCCCGAGTTCTAACGTCTTCCGCTGAACACCGGTCCGCCTTGCCCCAAGGAAAACAGAACCACACAGATTAATGGTTACAGTGTCAAAAAGCGAATGGACGTATTAGAGACCGCATGGCGTGAGGTTAGCATCGAGACAAACTGTAATTCAGGAGTTTACAGTTTTCAAGAGCGTCGCAGCGGGCAGCTCTTGAAACACATCTCTCACACGCACATCTCTGATCCCTCTCAGGTTTCCTAACTTCTAGGCTCTGGAGAGACCACCGGGGGTCCGGCTGATCGACGGCTCAGCCCTTCTTAAGTCACACGTGTCTCTGGAGGAAATAGAGGAATGTGGGGGAAAGTAAGCCGTTACACCAACACGATGGCCTGTACCTGTACTGATGACAAGCTTGTGCAGTCTGGATAAAGGGCCAGACCCATTTCCCAGCAGCGTCACTGTGAACGGAGTCTGCGGAGGGAGGTTCTGGAAGTGAGCGGAGCGGGCGGAGCCGGGCAGAACTCTGGTGAGAGTTTGGTCGCTCTCTGATGCAGGTTTGGCCGTTGTGCTGTGGGGGACTCCTGGAGCAACATCACTTTCAGGAACTCCCTTTTGTGTTATGTTTCCTCTCTGTTTGACCAGCTTCCCTTTGCCTGCCGACTCCTCTCCCCCCTCACTACCCCCCCTCTCATCCAGGACTCTCCTGTCAGACTCATCCTCCACCTCCTCCCCAGGCTGTTGGTTTGTTACACCCAGCTTGTTCTTTGTCAAGACAAACTTCTCGTACTTCCCCTCTGGTGCGTCCCAGACAACTGTGAACCCGTCCGAGGTCACGTTCCTCACACCCACCTTGTCCAGTGGCTCTCCTACCCCTCCAGAGGAGGAAACCCTGGACTCCCTCAGCTTGTGCCAAACACCCCTGGCTGTGATTCTGCCGTCAGGACGTCCTGGCTTGGCCTCCAGTCCCTCTGGGGTCTGGGTGACGTTCTTCTGTGTCTGGCTGAGGCCCTGTGCTGTTTTCCCGGCTGTGGCTGGTTTTCTCCCTGCGGCTGTGTCTGGTCTCCAGGACCTGTTTGCTGTACCATAGGAACTTTGTCTGACTGCAGGTGTCCTCACGGTGGGATTTGCAGGCTTGCCAGGACGGACTCGCTCTCTGTAGATGTCCGTTTCAGGATCCGAGCCCGTGATGCGGGTGCTGTGGAGGTCTTCACCTGTTCCTAATTGGTTTGCTTCAATTCCACGGTAGGCATGCCCTTCTCCTGATTGGTTACTGTGGACTGCCTGGGTGTCATTCTTGCCACCTGATTGGTCAGTGTGGATTTCAAATCCAGTGTCCAAGTCTTGTGGTTGATCAGAACTCTGGATCTTGCCCTCCCCCGGCCAGCTAGGCTGAACTTGAGGGATATGTTCCTGTTCTCGATTCAGCTTTGCAGGTGAGCTGAGTCTCCTCAGGGGACCTCTCTGTGGACGTTGAGGGGGTCTCAAAACGGGACGAGTTCTGTTTTGTGGAAGTCCCATACTTGAGTATGGGCGCCTGGGGTAATTGACCTTGGAGGGTAAGCGGCGGAATGGAGGCTCTGCAGCCCCTCTGGGAGTCTGACTGTGCCCAGCTTCTACTGTGGCTGCTACTGTCCCGAACTCATCACTGCCCCCATCTGGTGCTGGTGGTTTGACTGGACCACTGGAAACGGACGATGATGCAGAGGACGGTACCTCCCTGGAGGGGAGCGGCATCATTTCTGCCCCTGCTTTGAGCTTTAAAGGTCGGGCACGCAGCCGAGGGGGCCTCAAGTTGAGAAGAGTTCGATTTTGAAACAGTCGCACATCTGCACGGGTGCGTGTGGGGTGACCGTGCTGGTTGGGTGGACTAGGAACCAGAGGCCCGCCACCTCTTAAAGGTTCTGTCTGGTTAAGCTCAGACCTGGCTGACATGCCTCCCTCTCTTTCCTCATCAGGAACACTTCCAGACACCGCTGGGAGGGACTCCTCTGAAGTGGAGGAAGACATTGATGAGGATGATGGTGAGGGTGGTAGCTCATTAGGAGTTAGTGGGTCCTGCTCGGGGCTGGAGTTTGGGGGCTGAGAGCGGATAAGGAGGGACTGGTTTGGACTGGTTGTGTTTTGGAGAAGAACCATATTTGAGTGTGTTTGCCTTGAAAAGCCGACACTGTGGGATGAGTCATGTGGTGTTGTGGGAACTTCTTCCCTTTTGGTCTGGTTTTGTTCAGGTTCAAACACCATGGCCTTTGTCTCCTCCCTGTCACCACTTGAACCGCTCTCTGGTGTTTCAGCTGCTGCTGGAAACGGTTCCTCTGAACCAGAGGAGGAGGTGAAGGGTGACCGATCACTGGAACGATGACGCTCCGTTTCTGTTGTCCTGCTTGACGGCGGAGTGAGGCGAGGAGAAGGTCTGAGGTTTAGCTGGGTCTTTTTCAGCGGGGGTCTTATGTTTGGGCGGCGCGGGTACCCACCTTTTCTAGGTGTACGGCGGAACGGATGCAGGTTTCCTTCTCGGAGAGTGAACCCTTTATTGTGGTGAGCTCCAGCTGACACTGGCTCAGTGGTCATCTCACCGCTTTTTCTGGTCTCAACTTCTGGTCCACCTCCTTCAACTGCCTCCATTCTTTCTGAGCTCGAGGGAGACGACGATGGTGACGATGATGAAGGCAATAGAGAGGATGATGAGGATGAAGATGACAGTGGCTTCAGCCCCCTCAAAATCAGTTTGCTCACTGTCTCAGCATCCTGCGAGAGGTCAGCGGGTTTAGACAAGTGGACAGAAAAGGTTTTCACGTCCAGATTGTCAAAAGCCTCTGTAAGGATCTGGAGCAAAGGATCGGACGAGTCTTCTTTTCTCGTCTCAGCAGACGGGGGCTGCCAGCTGAATGGCCTCTCCCTTTCAGAGGAGCCGGGGTGTGTGGACGTTGTAGGTTGACCTCCATAATTGTCACTGTGGGGCAAGCTGGCGTTAACTCGGTTGCATTTCTTCCCAGCAGCAGGAGCAGCTCCGTTGGGCTCCGGTGAGACCGGTTGTTCTGTGGCCTCCCTTCCTATCTCGGTGTTGCTGTCCTGGTTTGTCACGACACCTTCGGGCCGCTTGGCTGAGCCAACAGAGACAGTTGGTTCCCCAGAGCTATTCTGAATGTCTGCTGCTGGAACGCTCCCAACAGGAGGAGCTGTTACTGGGATTTCATCAGTTGTCCTTTCACTCACTGGTGCATCAATACGAGACTCTCCCAAAGTAAAAGCTAGTGTTGCGTCTCCGGTAGCGGTGGATCCTGGTTTGTGACTCTTTTCCACTGTAGAGGACCTCTCACTGGACCCTGCTGATGGTTTCTGGCCTACAGGCTTTTTCAGCAGACCCAGCCCAAGCTTTCTCCCCCCTGGTCCAAGTCTGGTTCCATTAAGACGTAACAAACCGGGGGCCTTGGGCTTCTTTGGGAATACAGACCTTTCTCCTGCTTTGGGCCTGACGCCGACCTCCTTACTGACCAGAGGTTTGGTTTTGGCTCTGGATGCGGTGGAAACGGCCCCTCCAGTAACATCTCCAGGTTGTGAAGAACCCAACTGCTTCTCATCTTCCCTGCTCTGCTGTAGGCCTAAGACAGTCTCCACAGGTCTGAGGTCTGGCACCCAGCCTCTGTCCCTTACATCTGGTCCTGGTGATGGCACAACCAGAATGGTCACAGCTGCTGTGGTGACCCTGGGTAATGAATTCCCTAAAGGTGAGGGGTGGAATGAGGATTTAGAATCAAAGGTTTGTGCATTCATGTTGTGCTGCTGCTCCGCTAGAATCCAGGGGGTGTGTTTCTAGTGGGGGAAACAAATACAGTTAGACACTGTAACACTACTGAGGCTAAATACTTTTCAACGGTTCTTGGAGAAGTGGTTATTAAAGTGCAAACACATGACTCAGCTTCCACACAGAACCTGCAAGAGAGAAGCATGTGAGGAAAGTGGTGGTTTTATGGTCCTGCGGCTGTTTGGTCAAACTGTCTTTCACACCCCTTCCTGAAGAGGATCTGTGTCAGTACTCTGTGATGTCAGCGTGCGTCTGTTGGAAAGAAATCATGCACCGCTCCAGGAACAAGCCAAACTTTATAGAGCCATTTCCTCTGAGAGACATCAGCCCTGCTCCCGGAAGGTTCTCTTAAAGCTGCACACCTCCCTTTCTTAAAGTTTATGGCAGCATGTGTCTTCTTTGTGGTGTGTTTTATGTGATCTGTTCCATTAAATAACAACATGTCTGGGCACGTTAACTTTCACTGGCTCACAGGAGCAAGGCCAGTCTCACAGGGACTCACAATGCACATCATGAGTGAAGGTAAGTCCATGTCTCTTTGACTTTCGTACGTGCACATCGTCACCTGTCCAAAGGATCATTTGCTTCCACTCGTCTCTCTGCCTGCCTTTCCTCTGTCTCCCTCTACCCTCTGTCCTTCTACCTTCGTCTCATGTCTGCTACTTGTCAGCCATTCAGTCGCACAATTCTTTCAGCTGTTATAACTACCTTCCATCCATCCGTCCGTCCGTCCATCCATCCATCCATCCATCCGTCCGTCCATCCATCCATCCATCCATCCATCCGTCCATCCATCCATCCCTCCGTCCGTCCGTCCTTCCTTCCATCCATCCATCCATCCATCCATCTGCACAGGCAGCTATGCTTACATCATGGCCTGTCTTTATATCTTGAGTCTACCAGACTCAGGAAATGATGTCCTATTGGTTGTGTGCTTTGATAATGCCAGCTCTATATCTGTCCCAGGTATGTTCCATCAGTCAGCAGAAACACCTATCTAGTAAACCCTTCACTGGTCTACACGTGCTGCCCTTTGGCCCTACTCACCAGGCGTCACTTGGGTGGTCGCTGGTTCGCTCATGCTGGTGCCCTTCTCCGCCACAATTCTGACATCATACAAGTGGCCTGCCTCCAACGGCTCAATCTGAGCGGAGTCTCTGTCAGGTGGCAGAGTCAATTCTTGACTCTTCCCCACCCCATCATTGGGTGAAATGGTCAAGCGATACCTGTCAATCTCCCCCTGAGATGGCTCCCACTGGACCACTGCGGATGTGGGGGTCATCTTGACAACATGGAGGTTTGAGGGGCTGGAGGTGACTGGGAGGAGGAGAAGGAAGAGGAGAAAGAAGAGGGAAAAGGGAATTGTCTTTACTGTCACAATACAGCTCAGTCAGCCTGTTGTCTATGGAAAGAGGGCAACAAGAATCATCAAAACGGGGACACTCACAGGCCTGTGGGAGTTACGGCATCAGGAAACACAAACACCTGCACTCACTCAGACTCTCTCAAACCTTTGTCTCCTTTGGGACAGTTGGCTGAGTTCACTCCTTACACACACACACACATGCACGCACGCACGCACGCACGCACGCACGCACGCACATGGACACTTGGCCAGCTTCAATGGATTTAAATAGCCTATCCAAATGTTTGGGGTCCCCTGCTGTAACTACCTCCGACAAGACCCCACTCGGGTAAGTGGCTGACGATGGATGGATGGAACAGAGAGATCCTTCTTGTGAGAAACTCACTGATAGATTCCAGAGATGTGTTTGGCAACATGGCAGTAACCAGGAGGTTTTCCTTCCTGGTTACTGCCATTACCTTGGTAGTACTAACAACAACTGGTCCATCCTACATGTCCCCATCAGTCCCCATGTTGTGGGGGGGACACGGTCTCAGGTGGAGCTTGGAGGATTCAAACCTGCGGCTTCTGGCTCGTCAGTTCACGCTTTACCACTGAGCTGCCGTGTCCCTGTTAACAGTAATAACTCCTCTAATAAAGTCTGCTGGCCTCTGAACACGTTCCCTGCATCCGTCACAGTCGACAGCAGAAGCCTGTGGGGGTTTGGAGGAGGGATGGATTTGGGCTTGTGAAGGGAGTATAGCAGCAGCACCTGTAGCCCTGGATCAGGACGTGTCATCTGGGTCATTAACAATCCCCAAACATCCTTTTCATCACCAAGCATTTATGCGTAGTGTTGTTGTACCACTGGAAGCTGTAAACTCCGCTGTATGACAGCCCCTGAGAAACAGGGCACATGCCAGAAGAAGAAGAAGAAGAGGTTGCTGTTTGTGTGTTCAGCTCTCATTGTTTTTCACCCAGCAGGAAAGAGGAGTGACAATGAAGGGCCGTGTCTGTTTGTTTTCATGCAGAGCCATTGAGCAGCAGATAGCATTTTTCATCGACGAGGTCATTTATAATAAATCTGAAGTATTGGAAACTGTGAAGAACATCTGTGAAAGGAACTGCAGTGAGTCATCTACCGGTATGGGAGTGGTTGGTGTCACAAGTCAGATGAATGAATGTTGACGCTCACGTTAAGATGTAATATATGAAACTACGACTGGCTACGGCGAGGACGTCTCCCCCTCCTGGTCAACACTTTCTCACCAATGTGAGCTCAGTGTTCCGACTGGGAACCATTGACTTGAGCGTTTACACAGCAGGCCACATGGAGACTTAATGGGGCTACAGACAGAGGATCCTGGGTTTCATCCCAGAGTTTCCATGTGGATTTTGTTTACTCGGGTTTTCTATCGCTAAGATCTCCAAAGTCAAGCACTGCAGACCAAGTGCACACTTTGAGGAGACGAAGGGACACGCATGGATTGGATTAAGAGCCTATAAAGGATGAATTAATAGGCTGAATAATTCAGCGTACTCATGTGTAATTTCTACCTGATCTATCTTGTTCTGTGATATGAACACCAACTAACCAATAAATGATACTCAGAGTTAAGAGTGAGGACAAAGTGTTCCACTGCTACACCGCTGAGGCTGGGGGGTGTCTTCTCTGCATACAACCCATCCTGCTGTATAGGAGCAGGTCTTGCTGAAAGACATGCTTTCTGCAGGGGCCAGGGATCAAACCAACAATCTGATTATTAGATGAGCGTCCTACCTCCTGAGCCATGCCACCCCGAGAGCACTCCAACAAGAGTGATGTTCTTTATGCATTCAAGTTATTCCCAAGGCCCTCTGAGGACATGCTCCCATGTGATCTGAGGTAAGTTTCTGCCCTTTCCTTGGTCACGGTGTCTACACAGTCAGAGAGCTGTGTGCGGGGCTATCGAGTTAAAGGAGACTCAGGCATCGGAGCTAACCCACGTCACTGCTGTTAGCTCATGGCCGAGTGGCCGTTTTCATTTGAACAACCTGGAAAAGAACGCAGATGGTGTCGCCCCGTAATGAGGTTTTAGCCAGGCGGAAACCGAGGACGTGTGTGTGTGTGTGTTATTGAGTACCTTGTTTCATTCACAACCATTTAGCAACAGGCTCTATCATTTACTCTGGGACGCTGCTCTTTTGGGGACAACAGGACTGTCCTGGACCTGCGCTGGATTCCCATGCCAGGTGTGTCTGGGAGAAGGTCATGTGACTGGACATACCGCCGCACACTGATGTCACATCTCAACACAAAGCACGGATTAAAGTCATCTTAGATCTTACTGGTGACACGTGGCCTTATAAGTTCCATGTTTTCCATGGCTGCAAAACTAGTCTATGAATTTCCGGCTTTTCGAGGGTGCGCAGGAACCATGCCACTTCTCATGTCACGTTTCAAGAAAGCTCAGACGTCACTCATGGAAAAGCACTGAGTTGCTTTAAAGCCCCCCCCCCCCCCCCCCC
>OMLC01047211.1:0-11566 GCA_900302585.1 Regalecus glesne | reverse complement strand
CTGGGGCTGCATAGCTCAGTTGGTAGAGCGGTCGTCTGGCAATCGGTAGGTTGCAGGTTCGATCCCCGGTCCTGCATACAGCATGTCGAGGTGTCCTTGAGCAAGACACGTAACCCCTAACTGCTCCCCGAGCGCCATATGTTGGCAGCGCACTGCTCCTATACATTAGGTTGGGTCAAAAATGCAGTGAAATCCAAATTTCCCCTTGCGGGACTGATAAGGGATTCCTTTCTTTCTTTCTTTCTTACAAGGGGTTTCGGGAAGGGGAGAACACAAACCACAATTTTCCTCTTCTTCCATTTCCATCTTCATTATTCCTTTCAATTTCTTCTCCTCTTCGTCATATTGTTGTTTCTCGGTTTCAGTGTTGTAGTTTGCTTAGCACTGTAGCTTTTCATGCTAACATTACACATGTCAGAGAAAATAGTCATTGAAGGCTTCGAAAGTTCCTGATTTTGCATTTAACCTTCAGTGATAGACGTAGTTATTAATGTCAAGTGATCTAGTGTCAAGTTGTATGGCTAGTCTTCTAAATAACGTGGGTACTCAACTAAGCAGAGCATAGTTTAGCACAATCTGACCGATCTAGTCGCCATGTTGCGCGACCCGACTGTAGTCCATCTACCTCGTGTTCAATCTGGGTTATCCTGTCGCTATGATCAGACATGCAAGTTTCCATTTCTCTAATTGTGGAAGCTAGGAAGTCAATGTCGCCTCAATCGATTGGGCCGATGAACACATAGATTCCAGGGAGCTATTTAGTAACATTGTAAATGTGTTAGTCATCGTTTTTGTAACTTTTTTGAAATCTTCCCGCAACCTTTCTGTGGTAAGTATTGATGGGCTATCTGCCATGCTATTAGCACAACTATCAACTAGGTAATGAAGTTTGAGACGACATCTAATTGTTTTTTTTCTGTTCATTTCTGTTCTTTTTTAATGTTGATATCATACGAGGCACTCAAAATTCTGTAATAAATGTAATTATAGGGTATTCAGACAAAAAATAGTTGAAAGTTATCGGACCATGGCCAATACGCGTCTTAACACCCATTGCATCCTCAGTTTCTAATGCTCCTGTGTGCTGAGATGGGTTCCTCTATAAAAGGAATATCAACCCTTTTTTAGGTGTCAAGACTCCTTACATAGACAATTTAGCCCATTCACATTAAAGTCGACAAACCTCACTACCCTATTCATCAACAATGTGCATATACATCCATCGAAGTTTAGAACCTTTTTGTGAAATCTCTATCTGAGTGAATAGTATATCCTGTAGCAAGGAAAGCCGCTTTGAAGTGCTATTGAGGGGTCACTGGATTAGAAAAGCACCATAAGTACATTTACATTTACACATTATTTAGTTATTGTATTCCTACAATTAAACGTGTCCTCTAGATTTAACCGATCCGATTAAATAGGACCAGTGGGCAGCTGCAGCACAGCAAGGGCTTCAGGTATCTTGCTCAAGGACACTTCAACATGCTTCTTGAAGGAGCTTGAGATCAATCCAGTGACCATCCAATTACCAAATGACCAGCTCTACCTCACCCTACTAAAATAGAAAAAAAGCACTGACAATATTCCGAAAAAAACAAAACAAAACAATAACACGTAGAACCTCCCCATGCGCTTCCCCTGAGTGCCTACACCAGAACATTCAACACCATCTGCATGACATGGCTGGCTAATTAGTATATATATTGTGTCTACCATCTGAAAAGATGAATTACCATACTAATTTTAAGTGAAACAAGACATTATCATAAATACTGAAAACATATATGACAGAGTTGAAGATGCTGAGATTTTCTTTGGAGTGAATGAGGAGGATAGGATTAGGAACAATGACATAGTTTGGTAGGATTGGAGGAAAAGCAAGGGGCAATATTGAGATGGCTTGGACATTTGCAGTGGAGATGTGCTGGGTATATTGGGATGATGCTGAATATGTATTTTTCAGGAGAGGAAAAGAGGGAAACCAAAGAGAAATTTTATTGGATGTGGTGAGGAATGACGAACAGTTGACTGGTGGAACAGAAGAAGATGCAGAGGACAGGGAGAGATGGATTATCTGCTGTGGTGACCCGTAACAGGAGCAACCAAAAGTAGTCGAAATAGTAGACTGAAAAGACCCGTTTCAAAAGATGCTATGAAGCAAATGAGTCAGTTTAAGATTAAACTGTACAAATGTAAATGTACAAACTGTATAAATAAATGTAAATTGGGGGAAAAATGGATTCCCTCAGCAGTCCCATAAGGGAAAATGTGGAATTCTCTGCATTTTAACCCATCATATTGTACAGGAGCAGTGATGTGCCACCATATGGTGCTCAAGGAGCAGTTAGGAGTTCAATGTCTTGCTTAAGGACCCCTCTACATGTTTTCTGAAGGATTGGGAATTGAACCTGTAACCTTTCGAATGCTAGACGACCGCTCTACCCACTGAGCTATGACACCCCATTGACTTTAATATGACGGAACATGTTTAATATGACCGAGTAACGAGTTTTACGCATGGTGATAGAAAATAGGATATTCCTTTATTTGTCCCGCAGACATATTTACGGTGTCACAGTAGCAAAGTGTGAAGCACAATCAGAGGCATGAAATCTCAAGAGGCGTAAAATATTTAAAAGCAAATTAAACAAGGGTAAATGTTAAAAAATATGAACAATACACACACTCACACAGACACAGAGACATTTTGACACTTTTACTAAGCTCATAAACTAATTACCTGCCAACTGGATCCTTTACTAGCAAAACTTTTCAAAGACCTATAACCTTTGCTGAGATCTACAATGCAAGAAATTGTTCATTTGTTATTTACTACTAGCAATGTACCCAGTAGTTTTAAGAAAGCTGTCATCAAACTGCAGCTCGATCCATGGTATCTTAAAAACGATTGTCCAGTTTCTAATCTGCCATTATCTTCTAAAGTACTAGAGAGAATTGTACACGTTTTTGTCTCAGTGAATTTTCCAAGTCCCATCTCTGCCGAAATTTTACATTCTAAGTGCCGAGTAATACAAGCTGTTCTCTCACACTTTCTATGATTGAAAGAAGTCTTTTCTTCTCTTTATCTGTGTATGTGACCTGAAAAGAGCCAGGGAGGCATGTAATTGCTGCTACCGTGGTGGTCCAGACTAAGATGCCTGGATTGCCGCTACCTTCAGCCTGCGGCCCCTTTAAAGATCATCGGTCCATCCATCCAAATTTTACATATGTGGAGAATTAGCATAGTGGCTATATCTGGCGTATTTTTATTCTCGATGTTCATAAGTTGGAACTGTCATTACAAAGGAGATTATCATTATTATTAATACATTGTTTGCAAATCCATTATAATTATGTTACCCTCTCAGTGATGTATGATGTATCCACATCCATTGCACAGCTGTCATTCTTGGGAAAGAGATCCCCTCCTCTGTGGCTCTCACTGAGGTTTCTTCCTATTTTTCTCCCTGTTAAAAGTTGTTATCTTTATTTTATTTTTTGAAATTATTTTTAAAGGAGTTATTCCTCATCCAAAGTGTGGGTAAGGACAGGATGATGTGTTCGTGTAGAATCCACTGAGGCATATTTTCAATTTTTGATAATGGGCTATACAAATAAAATTGACTTGACAAACAGAGCCATATTTGAATGAATCTCAGAAGTTGGCAGCCCAAATCAGAAAAAAAGACCAAAAAACCCCCCACTAAGAATCTATTGAACTTGTTTTTGCTGGCATTGAGAACTAAAAACTGAGGGGAAAAGGAAAGTGACCTTGTTGTTTAATAGTAGAGCCACAGTAGAGATAGGATAGAGCATTAGTTGTCCACCTTGGGGTCACCTACAATTCAAATGGGGCGCCTGCAATTTCTAGTAATTGATTAAAAAAAAACTAATCATGAATATTTTTTACAATTTATATCTAGTTTTTGAATGTATATATAAAACTTGACACATTTTTTAAACAGTTATCGTACACTTTCACTTTCCCTTATAAGAATCAAGTTAAAATAAAATGTGTGGGCATATTGAATTGAGTGACATAATCACGTGACCAATGCATGCGTCGCTTCAACCCGCCCTGACAAACTCGCAGCTTTGCTCGCAGTCTGGACCGACAGAAAATTGCAAACAAAAAAGAAAATTGATATATTTCTTCGCCTGCCTGGCTCCGCCAGGACAACCCCAAAAGAGACTGAGAAGCAGTCACCAAAAAGGCAGAGGAAATACGACGAAAGTTTCCTTCAGTATGGATTTTCCAGCGTCATTGAATGCAAGGAGGAAAAGCCGAAATGTCTGTCCTTCACAATATTACGGAGAAACGAAACATTCCCTGGGAACGTCTTGAGTTACTTGTTCAGGTATGTGGACGACACCTGGGTTAAAATTAAATCTCAGGACCTACCACAGTTCACTGAACGCATTAACTCAGTGGACACCCACATCAAATTCACAAGGATTGATGGCGTGTTGGGTTTCCTAGATTGCAAGGTGAAGGTTGGTGTTGGGGGACGGTTGATTGTGTGTACCGCAAACCCACACATACGGACCAGTTTTGCGGTTTGACTCCCACCACCCTCTGTAGCATAAACTGGGAGTCATCAGGACTCTGTACTACGGGGCTGACAACGTCCCCACGGACCCAGTGGCCGGGAAACAAGAGAAGTCCCATATTAAACCAGGTTAAGTGTAGTTACCCTAAGTGGGCGTTTGTTAAAGCCAGGAAGCCTTCCAGAGAGCGCTTCAGCCAAGTGGAGGGGGAGGATGAGCCAAAGCGCAGACCGGTAGGGAGTCCGTATGTAGCGGGAGTATCAGAACAGTTGAGACTCATATTTTCAAAACATCGCGTCTCAGTTGCTTTCAAACCCCTGAACACACCGCCAAAAGTTGGTCCACCTCAAGGATCGGGTCCCCCGGCACAAACAGAGTAATGCAGTGTACGCTGTTAAATGCCAGGAGGACTGCAGCGACTTGTACATGGGGGAGACCAAACACGCTGGCTAAGAGGATGGCGGAGCATAGGAGAGCAAACACGTCAGCCCAGGACTCTGGGGTCTACACCCATCTACAGGGTAGTGGCTACTCTTTCAACGATGACGATCACATCCTTGATAGGGAGGAATGCTGGTTTGAAAGGAGGGTGAAGGAGGCCATTTATGGTAAATAGGGAACGACCGTCTTTGAATAGGGGTGGTGGCCTGAGAGTACATCTGTCGGAGTCTTACAATACCGTGATTGCAAATATTCCTCAATCCATTGTGAATGGCGCTCGTTGCCACTGAATGTGCAGTCAATCGCCCAACTTGCATATGAACCCAGCCTATTGTTGTGTGGCATCGATGTACTTTTTATAAAGGGGGGGGGTTGTTTTCAGCTCAGATTGAAGAAGTCACCTGGTGAGTGACGAAACGTATCCAAGTAAGCTTCTGATCCAGTTGAACTGATTCACCTCTTTTTTACGATGCCCTGGGAACCGATGGTGGAATTTTGCATCTATGGCGAAACGGCCAACTGGCCTGCGGATGCTTATCATGCAGCGGGCTCCGTCTACAATATGGAAGCACTGCATGATTCACCGAGAGCAGCTGGCGTGTAAGGAACTGAGTGAGTCCATCGCGGACATAGTACAGCAGGTTGTAACCATGGCGAGCTACATCAAGCCACATCCTCTGCGTAAACGTCTATGCGCCGACATGGGCTCTGAATATGAAAATTTACTGTTTCACACAGAGCCACGGTGGTTGTCGAGTGGTAATGTGTTGGAGCGGTTTTTCAAGCTGAGAAACGGACTGTTGGCATTTTCCATTGATAAAAAAACTGATTTTGTTTACTTTCTGTGTGACCAGCAAAAAAATGTGCTTCCTTGCATATGTAACGGACATCATTGGAAAACTAAATGAACTCAACAAATGCATTCAGGAGAAGAACAAGAATATAATGCAGGTGAGTGACCATATTGATGGATTCAGGGGGGAATTCGAATACTGGAGACAAAGCCTTTCAAAGGCAAACTTCACCCCTTTCCCCCAGTTGAAACTTTTTAACAGACAACAGCATCGATAAATGCTCCACAAATGAGATGTAGGCCCACCCGAAACGCTTAGAAAAACACTTTACAAGTTATTTTCCCGACTTGGATATGTCAAAGTTTGATTGGGTGATGGACCAATTCCACTGTGGTACCGGTGCAGTGGACCTGCCTGCCACCGCTGTTGAACAGCTGGTGGATCTTTCACAGGACAAAACGCATCAGGCATCGCATTCCCGAGTGGCAGTGGAGGAATTCTGGTTTGGAGCAAGAGATGAGTACCCAGATATCTCAATGTGCGCTTTAAAACTGTTGGTTCCTTTTGGAAGCACATATTTGTGCGAAGCTGGATTTGGTGCCCTTGCGTGCATGAAGTCAAAATAGCGTTCTCGACTGGATGTAACGTCAGAGATGAGATGCGCTCTGTCCACTACAGCGCCTGACTTTGAGAGGCTGAAGCAACGTGTGCAGCCTCAGCCGTCCCATTAAATAAGGCGAGTTGAGAGAGACCGTCATAATACATAAAGACACGACAAAGTCTGAAGCTGAAACAGAAGCACTGTGCTGTGGTACAGTTCATCTTTCAAATCTTCATTGTGGCTGGGATCAGCCACAGTTCTTGGTTCATTGTTTGAGTTATTGTTTGTTCAGGACGAATTTTTTTCAGTCTTGTAAATAAATGCTCGACTGACATATCCACAACAGGGAAAATAAAATTCTCACTTTGTCCACTAATCTCTACCTCATTTTTCTCACTCCATCCACAATAATATGCATTATATCACCCAAATGTCATTGAAAATTAATGTTTATTTTGCAGCATGGTGTAAGAAAGTATTACATCGAAAACAAATCAATTGTTGCCAAAAAATTCTGTTTTTAAGGTCTGGGGTCACCAGAAATTTGTGATGTTAAAATGGGGTCATGAGCCAAAAAAGGTTGGGAACCATTGGGATAGAGGAAAGAGGAGGAGCTAATGCCTTGTGCATATTGTAAGACCTTTCAAGTCTAATATCCATAATATCAATATCCATCCATGCATCCTCAACCCCTTATTCAAAACTCGGGTCCCGGTCAAATCTAAATAGATGTTAAAAATGTTATGAGACCCAGCACACAACTATGTAAAATTTAAATTTTCAGTTTTCGGTCTTCTGGTGTGTGGAGAACACACACTTAATTTGAATCCATGAGACAAAATGGCTACCAAGTCAAAATTCCTCCAATACCCTCAATATATATGTCCACTCTATCTGATCAAATACTTTCTCCACATCTAAGCAGGGGACTGCCTTTTTATGATCTTTCTTGTAGTTGTGGTACATTATATTCAAGAGTCTTTGAACATTATGAAAGGAAAACCTTCCGGGAATGAAACCAGTTTGGTCAGCATGAATAATGGAGGTAGTGTGTTTGATTAAACCATTTACCATCAGTTTTGTGAACATTTTCATATCAGTGTTCAGCAATGCAATTGGACGATAAGATGAGGGTTCAGTCTCATCTTGCCCTTCCTTTGGAATAAGCGAGTTGTTGGCTTCATATAAGGAGCTAGGAATTTTTTGAGTTTCAAATGAGTGGTTAAACATCCCCAGCAAGAGTGGAGTCAACTGTTCAGGGGATTTCTTATACAACTCTATACCAAAAATCATCTGGGCTAGCACTTTTACCATTGGGAGAGGATTTTATAGGATCATAGTAGATGATAGTAAATCAAAGACCTTAATGAAAAAAAATGGGTCATCAAAATTGGGACCATATACCTTTACAAATGTGACATGGTGTGAATAAATATGGCCCGTCACCAAGATATATCTGCCATTTGGATCATATATGGTAGAAACATGTCTAAATGGGATAGTTTTACTAATCAATATAACCATTCCATGAGCTTTACTGGAAAATATGGAATAGAAAATTTGGAAGCAATTTTGCTCTGCTGGAATATAATGTCTGCAGCTAAGGACTTCAAATGAGAGAATATGTTTGCCCTTTTAATGGCATGCCCCGATCCACAGACATTACAGCTAGTAAGACTGAGATGGATATCTAAGCACAGTGACACCCTTGAAACACACTGACCACAGCGTAAAGAATAACAACAGATGAAACACACAATTAAGAACATGTCCTCCTTCCCCCCGTCCCACTTTCCCAACCAAAGTTAGAGCACGTTCCTTCAAGCAGACATAGAGGCTGGCAGACCATAGGAAAATATATGATTAGCTAAGCTAACAAAAGAGAAGATGATTAGTGGTATCGTGTCCCATCAATTCATGCATAAACATGGAGGCATAGCCCCCTTCTCCTCTTCTCTGCATTCTGCAGCCTCAGGTTTTTAACTTTCTCCTCTAACTCCAGGATATTTTTCTACTGTAGCCTGATAGCAGATATTTTCTTGATGCATGCTCAATAATCCAAGTATGGAGATCACAAAAAAGAGGTGAATCAGTTCAACTGGATCAGAAGTTTATTCAGAAACATTTCTGAAAAAAATGTGGCTGATAGCAGATATTTCCTCCACGAGTAAGTCAATAGATTTTGTAACCTCATTCACTTCCTCAACTGAGGTAGTTTTCTTTGGTCCTATTGTTCCCCTTATCTTAGCCTAGCTTAGCAGTTAGCAGCCTCGTCAAACTGATGCGGCTGGGGAAAAAAACAAAACATCCAAACCTTTGGTCGTCTGCAACCTTTTGAATAAGTCTTGGACCGTAGATCTTTCTTGACCACGAAGACACATATAGAGATCCCACTTCCAAGCCAAGTAAAGAATGGTCAAACAACTTATCTACTTCAAAAACTGATCAAGCCATACCAAGTTAAGGATGGAAAGAATTTCCTTCATTAGTGAGCTACAAATGTTCAACTCTGGCCATATATACATGTACATAGTTGAATCAGTTCCAGACCTGGCAATAGAAAATATTGATAATGAATATGAATAAAATAAATGGAAGTGTCTTTCTGAAGATTAATTTTTGAACTGAAGATGACATTCAGAAAAATGTTGAAACATACTCCTGTTTTTTAAACCTACATCCAGATGACCTGATTGAATTATTTTGACCTTGTTAACTACCTTGATTATCGAGCTTGAAAAGGCATTTTCCTTTTCATCCATTTTGGCATTGTTTTGCCTAGATCTGTCTGAACACACTAACTTAAATCTCTGTCCCTTTAAGAGGGAATTGGGTGGGTCACATTCTGGACTCAGTACTGATGATAACATTCAGAGGAATGTTAAAACATGCTGTTGTTTTGTTAAACTACATAAATCCAGACGATCTGATTTAACTATTTTTAAAAAAAATCTTTCATTCATCTGTTCTAAACTTGAAAAGTCCTTATTACCACAAGCATGAAACCATCATTTAGCACATTCAGTTTTTTTCTTTGCTTCGGTTTTCTCTCAATCAGTCATTACTTGATAGAATCATCCAGGCTTCAGAAACGACAGGATAGTTGAGCCCTCCGGCATAAGATCAGGACACCTTGTATCTGATTTATAAATACCCTAACAGCGATATTGCTCTGTCAATTTTTGATTTACAACTCAAATATTCCTTTCCAAGAATGCTTCCTAGAACACTGTTCATAAGCCTTAAGCTCAAACTTTGAGTCAGGGTGATTTTCCGAGTCGCAATCTCACAATGCACAGCACGGTTCTCAGACTGAAGAAGTCATACGGTGAGTGACGAAACGTTTCCAAATAAACTTCTGATCCGGTTGAACTGATTCACCTCTTTTTTGTGAATGCATAGCACAGTTACTTCAAAATATATTTTTAGAATCTGAAGAAAGCACTATTAGCTATTGGTCTTTCCATGTGACAGTCCATAGAGGCTGCATTCTCTTCATTGCCCCATGCCCCCCCCCAAAAAAAACTACAGGAAATTAGATCAGATGAGATCAGATTGTATGCAAGGAATGTATTTAATATTTACGATTTGAAATTGAAGCAGCTGCACAATGGGCTTCAGAGTAGATCAGGGGAAGTGAAATACACTCTTAACATACCTTCAACCACAGAAGAATCTCAATAAGATCATCTTTAGAACCACTGGATAAAATCATGACAAGTCAAAAGAGGGAAATCAGGCCCAAAACATGAATTATGTTGTGGTCGTGGTGTGGGCCAGCTTTTGATTCTTTTGGAATCTCTGTAACACTACTGTCTGCCATCTAGCAGCAATAAATTGCTTCAGAGAGATTTAAAGGCTATAAAACAATGCAATTTTAATTTTTTCAACACTATTAAGGGTATTAAGATTTTCACAACAAATAGTAATAAGTATTTAGCTTGTTCAACACCAAATAATGAAAGGGGGCTGTCAGAAAGAATAAGGACACAGTCAAAAGATCTGATACACAACTACTGTGTAACAGTTATGGGCAGCACAATACAAGATCATTATCTTAGTAAAGGTTAGTTAGTAAATGTTAGTTAGTAAATGAAGGAGGGCTTAGTATTGAGTGGACATTTTAAGTTGTGATGCTGATATTGAATAGTGTTTTACATAATATCCTAACTGGAAACCTAATGCTGACTTTTTAAAAAGAGATCATTTTTTTCTAGTTCAACACAGCTAAAGTTAGTGTATTTGAATATTTTCAGCTAACCAGTAACCCAGAATGATAAAGTAGACACATTAGAAACACAACAATTTGGGGATTTTCAAAGTCGTATAATGTACAGTTTCCTAGAAAAAATGGTAGATGAAAAATACTTTCACAACTTTCTTATCAATTAGGATTATGATGATAAATAAAAGCAAAAAAAACGACGGCATCGGTTCTTTTATTACATCATGCAGTCACTTTCTAAAGGGATTGTAACCCCAAGTCCTGCTTGCCAAATTAACGCAGATGGTAAACATTAGGTCAAATGTCAGTGTCAATGAGTTAGAAAACTAGTTCATGAAGTTCTCCTGATCTAAAAGGATGAGAACACTGTGATGTGTCCAGGATGAAAAGGTGGGTGAGGAAAAAAAGCCGCTGCCAATACAAAACTATATGTCAAGTGATACAAAAAAGAATATGTATGCACGAGCGTACGCACGCACGCACACAAACACGCACACGCACACGCACACACACACACACACTCCCAGCAATAAGGGTCATGGATCCATGAGGTAATATCTATTTATAGACAATGACTTTGTTGGGCATCCTGCATCATTGTTCTACTATTAATAGCACACTTGTGGTTAAAAAAAAATTCATTTACATTAGATATTATTTCAGTATCATTTCAAAAGTGTATACAAGTGTCACTGCATATATGCCCCTGCATGAAAGTGTTTGCAAAATAGAAAAAAAACACATTCTTTCTGCGAAAAAGTCCAAGTGGATGCCATAAAGAGCTATGGTCTCCTACTGACTGACTTTATCCAACCTTTGATATGAACTAAGACAATTATGTCACATGTTTATATTTGTGCCCAGAAGAGTTCATAGAAGTTAACACAAGAGCTATCAAAGTGATGGCCATTACTATGTTATTGCTAGCTACTGTCAAAACAAAAACACAGTTAACAC
>OMLC01047209.1:0-13007 GCA_900302585.1 Regalecus glesne | reverse complement strand
CAGGGTCAGTATAGCTCAGGAGGTAGCCAGGTCATCTAGTAGTTGGAGGATCAGTGGTTTGATCCCCTACCCAAAGCGTGTTGATGTCTCCTTGAGCAAGATAGTAAACTCCTATTTGCTCCCAGGTTATTGGAGCTGCTCAATGCTTCTTTACAATAGAATGAGTCGAATCTAAAGAACACATTTCATTATATGTATGTGCAATGATGAAGCTTCTTCTTCTGTGGATTAGTACTCTGTGTTTGTGGGGGATCAGAGAATATATTGGTCGGATCAAACCCCAGAGAGAAGTGGGTGGTATGACAAATCTTATTACAGATTTGCAATAGGCAACAGTGGGAAAAAGTTTGATCATGGATTTGCCTTTAAATATATTCTTGAAGGGGTGTCATAGTAGCTCAGTGGGTAGAAAACTCATCTGGTGATCAGAAGGCTTCAGGCTCGATCCCAACACCGGCAGAGAAGCATATTGAAGTGCCCTTGAGTAAAACACTGTTACCCTGAGCTGCTCTGCCCCTGTAATGGACTGGCAACCTTCTCGGGGAGTTTCACCACCTTTCATCCAATGAGCACTGGAATAGGCTTCAATTACCCCTGTGACCCAACATCTGATAAGCAGTTTACGGTCGGTGGGGATGGATGGATGCAAATCTTGAATCTGTATTGGCCACCAATCCTCACATACTTTCCAATCATAACTTTTACGATAGCAATTTGCCTTCACTATTTTCACCAGACTGCATAGGCCTGATGTTTCATATCACAAACCATTCATCCATCACAGTACACAGTGATTGTTTTTAAAAAAGGGACAAATCACGATGAGATTGGCTACCAAATTGTTTGACCAAGGCTATATTTATTTCTATTTAGTTTATGAATAGGAATCAATCTTGAACACCATGTCTACCTGTTGTCTGCTGTCACACTGATCATTTCTGAATCATGCATTCATTCAAAGTGCTGGTTTAGAGGCTGTGACCCAACTTTGGATAAGCAGTTGATGATTCATGGATGGTTTAGAGACCTCTCCACCCATCCAAGAAATATCTCCCCAGTAACGGGTTTTGCATCATATGACAGCAGACATTGATCGATACCACTGTTGTACGAATACAGGATGAGGGCCATGTACCACTGCTGATTTCCTGTCAATAGAGACTTGTGGATGGTCTCATCATCATCATTCTGCTTATATCGATACAGAATGTTTATTAGTTTTCAGCATGACAGGAGATCGGCTTCCTTGTTGCAATATTAAACAACCCCCATGCTCCATAACAGGAAAGTCACAGGGCCATAGTGGATTGTGTTAAACTCTCATTTGTTCTCCCTTCCCCTCTTTTTTCCTGTCAGATGATGAAGCACGCATGGGACAGCTACAAACAGCATGCCTGGGGTTCCAATGAACTCAGGCCCGTCTCCAAGCAAGGCCACTCCAGCAATCTTTTTGGTGAGTGGTGGACGCAAACACACGCGCACACACACACACACACACACACACACACAAATGTACATGCGCGCATGCACACATAGACACACGGGGAATAATTGATATGTGTTTCCTAGCACCAGCCACCTTGGCCTTTAGATTAGCAGTGGAATTGGTCATCACTCCCAAGTGTTGCTCTATGAATCTAGGAACCCGCGGGATAAAGCACTGTATGTGTATAGAGGGGTGCATGTGTGCTGAAAAAATCTATACAGTTTTCTCACTGACTGTTCTATCATCTTGACAAAGATAGCCCCCATATCCAATTTTTGCATCTGTTTCAGTGTTGGGTAACGGTGTCAAGAGAGTTGTGGAGGTGGAATTGAAATTGAAAGTTGAGCAGGTTTTACAGTCTGTAGATGATGGATGTATTGCATGGGATTTGTAAGCCAGGGAGTTCGCGCAGTTCCAGGATATCTTGTTTCCAAACAGTCTCCAACACCTCTCTTCCCATGAATGCATTTGTGTCACATTTTCTATTTGCTATTTTTTGGCTTTGTCTCCACCATCAATTGTGCACCCTTACAGGGTCAGAGGAAGGCCCATAGACAATACCGCCTGAGTGGAAATTCATGTTCCTCATTACCATCTCACTCAAGAATAACATCCTGAACCTGATGGTTGTATATTTCAGTCTACAATTTAATTCTATAGTCTATAATTTTTGTAAATGATAATGAATAGAAACTATGAACAAACTCTCTGCCCTTTATCCAAGAGCAACTCGGGTAATGTATGTCAATCTTCTTAGTTGTTCCTTTTCTTCCTCTCCATTTCGCACACCCAATCTCTATTATCCTTTGTTCACGCCGTGACACAGCCCTTTGACTTTGGTGGTGATGGTGCAGGCAGCTGTACGGGCGCCTCACCACCTGGTGGAGTCAATTATTATAATGGCGGGACAAATTACCAGCTTCCCTCTCAGGAACTGTGATTGCAATGCTGCCTGTGATGGGGACCAAGGCAATGGCTCGAACCGTGAACCTCAATATCAGGGTACTTGGCTAGTTGTCAGTCGAGAGCTCTGTGTGTTGTGGTGCAGGTGCATTGCCATGTAGACGTGGCTGTTTAATTTATACAAACCGGTGAACGGTATTGAGGTGCTTAGGACATGATTATTTAAGACCTGTTTAGCACTGACTGTGAGAGCAGTCCTGTCAGAATGTCGTCTTTTTAGATGAGCTGTGTTCTAGTTGCCGTCCACTGGTGTCTGCAGCTTCAGGTGTCAGTCTCATACCTGACTGCAGTATCAGTGCTGATCCATTAACAGTGGGAATGGACTTATTGGTGGAGAATGTATGCCATAGATTCTCTTTCTAGGGGCCGTATAGTTTAAGATTTAGGGAAGTTGTCCAGTAATAGGAAGATTAGCGGTTTGAGCGCCAGTTCCTTCAGAAAGTATGTCAAAATGTCCTTGAGCGAGACACCTAACCCCCAACTGCTCAAGTCCTGTGGTAGAATGGTGACCTCTCTAGGGTGTTTCCCTTCCTTTCGCCCATTGAGTGCTGGGATAGGTTCCAACGTGACTCCGCAACCCGAGATCAGATAAGCGGTTCTTGATGGATGAATTGGTTGAACTCGATTTTTTTTGTTCTTTCATTCATTTTAGGCTAGGTCTGTCACTATATTCCTGTTATGTTAATATTTTTTCACTGTGTGCTCTCTCTCTCTCCCCTACCTACATCTCTCAAACATGTGGTTTTGTTTGAAAAATCTGTTCTTGAGGTCAAAACATGCTGATGCAACACTCAAAGGTGTAGCTAAAATAATAATTCTAACCATACCACAATACCTACTCTTTCACTGTTTTCATTCAACTGGGGGTCTTATTGGGGGTCATGGTAGAGCGTGTGCTTCGGGGACTGACGTGCCAGATGCTACAGGTGTGAACCCCCTGCAGGGCATCAGGAATTGCATCTGGACTAATGGGGACCCATAAAACAGACTTCTCACAATAGACCCCAAAACAAGACTTTAAGAATAGAAGGGAGAGTTCAATCAAAAAGGAGTGAAATGGTCCACTGGGTCAAATGAGATCTTTCAATCTTGAACAGTACAAGCCTGATTCATGCTTCATGCATGGCAGCTGGTAATTGCATAAAGCATGAAACAGCCTTGTACTGCCCAAGATTGAAAGAGATCACTTGGAACTACTGGATACACACACACACACACACACACACACACACACACAGAGACACACGTTAGGGTTAATACTCCTGCTTGTACCCTGAGCAAGGCAATAGGATAAAGACCTGGAGTTGGTCCCTGGGGGCTTCTGCCGCTCACTTCTCCTGTTCAACAGGATGGGTTGAATGCCGCGAACACATTTCATTATATGTTTGTATAATGACAAATAAAGTTTCTTCTTCCCTGCCTCCTATCCCAAGAGTGCACACACACACACACACACACACACACACACGGCGCCTGTATTTGCCTTCTCCTGTGTTATACCATCATGTTTAATTTCAAGCTCTTGGCTGAGTTTGCGAGATTAAAAGCAAGACTCTCTTATCTGGCAGCAGGGTGGCACTGTAGTAGACATCAGGCTTAAGGCGGAAGCTCACATAGATAAAGTTCGGAGGCAGCAGCAGAGGATCTTAACTGGGGGAGTATGTTCCAGGGGAGGTGAGGGAGACAAGACGAGGTCTAGCTCTGGCACAGTCTGTCTTAATGGAGTTAACCAGTCAGGCAAAGGTGACATAATTTTAAGTGCTTGACAAAAAGTTGAATTTCTCGCACTGACAATTCGAGAAATCCGATATAGCCTTGATCACCAAACGGGTTTCTTGATGTTAAAGCAGCAGTCTGTTGTAATTCAGCCTGTGTGAAATTAAAGCCATGATTTCAGAAATCCTAATGTTTAGTGAGAGAGGTCTGTTTTACATGTCACTAATAGTCCCCCCACTGTGGGGCTGGACATGGACTTAGGTTGAGCTTGGGGTATTAAGGCTGGATGCCCTTCCTGATGCCCCATGGTGGGTTTGAACCTGCAACATCTGGCTCATCAGTTCCCGACATGCATGCTCTACTATGGAGCTATAGTTTTTAAAAAGTAGATTCTCTTATCAGTCCCACAAGGGGACATTTGGAATTCTCTGCATTTTAACCCATCCTATTTTATAGGAGCAGTGAGCTGCCACCATATGGCACTCAGGGAGGGGTTCATTGTCTTGCTCAAGGACATCTTGACACGCTTTCTGCAGGACTGGGGATTGAACCTGCAATCTTCCGATTGCAAGACGACCACTCTACCCACTGAGCTATGCCGCCCCCATCACAACCCCCCATGAATCTATCTGTCCAGTCAGTATCAACTGCTTATTAAAAGTCGGGTCATGGGGGAACTGGAGCCTACCGCAGTGCTCATTGGGAAAAACACCCTGGACAGGTCCCCATTCCATCGCAGAGCTTGACCAGTTAGGGGTTTGGTGCCTTGCTCCTCGATTCATTTATGTCGGTGAAAACTCACAAAGTCACCTTTTAGGTCTGATGGCCATTAAATACGCCATCAGTTTAGCTTCAGCAAGATGGTGTAGCCAGCCACTGACACATGTTACCGCCCATATAAGACATCCACAGGGCTCAGCCCTCCACGTTCCTCTCAACAACAAACTGGAATGTCTCGAGAACATGGCTGCAGTTGATGAGGGCAGTGAGAGGAGTCTGTTGCTCTGCTACCCTGTGTCTTCTACAAACCCTTTAATGGCAGCTGCAGTGGGTTTTTAGGTTTTTATACTTCTGTTGTTCACTGTGAGGACTACATCAAGGCGCAGTACGCCAGCTGGTTCAGTAGATTGGTGAAAAAGGGTTTGCTCATTAAAGTCTGGACAAGACGGAGGGTAGCTGAAGAGTGGAGGCCAAGGTCCAATTTTAAACTCCCTGTTTGACAGCTGTAGAATTAGCTGATACTGCCCAGGAGCTTGGTTTGAACCTGTTCCCCTTGTATTGATTAGATTTGGGCAGATTGTCCGAGTAAATTGACTATTGTCTAAGAAGTCTTTTCTCATATTTCTGCTGTTTAAGTGCCACGGTAGCTCAGTGGTAGAGTGGACACTTTGGGAACTGACTAGACTGAGGTTGCGGGTTTAATCCCACTGTGGGGTGTTATGAAGGACATACAGCCTTAATCCCCCCCCCCTAAGCTCCATCTATGTCCGTGTCCAGCCCCACAACATGGGGACTTGTGGTGACGGGTAAAACGGAGCTCTGTCAATGCACCGAGGCAGGGCTGAGACCTCAGTGTTTATGCCTGCTGGGGCTTTTGTAGATGGTAGCGCTGGCACATTGGACAAGAGAGGTTATGTTAAAGAGGCAACCCTCTTGTAATGAGCTATACAAACACAGTGAGAATAAACAGTGTGTATTTATTTATGGCTCCTGCCAGTTCCCAGTCTGCTGGAAATGCTGTGTTGCTTCCTTAGGTGGGTGCTTTATATCCCCATGGCCCATGACTCCTCCATCTGTACCAAATACCGAATATACCGAGAGGTCTGTTTTACACGTCTCACGATTACTCCCCGCGTCGTGGGGCTGGACACAGACTTAGATGGAGTTTAGGAAATTAAGGCTAGATGTCCCTCCTGATGCCCTTCGATTGGAACTCGCAATCTCTGGCTCGTTGGTTCCTGAAGTATGCACTCTACCACTGAGTTACTGCAGCCCCCAAAAGTGAATAAACTAAATGCATAAAAAACAAGCCCAGTGGGATAGGGTCACCACTACGGCTATACAGTAAATCTTTATATTCTTTTTATACTATGTCAAGCCTGTCCCTGCTTTATGGTCTCTGTCGAATATAACCAAAATGTTGAAGTAGCAAAAAAGCTCTGTAATTGTACTTTTAGCTGGTTTATATTCAAGGTTTCTGAGGCAGAGCTAAACAAACTGATGTGTGTAAAACAGAAAAGGGGATTTTCATGTGTGACTAATTTTCGGTATTCTACATCAGCGGATGAGTCCAAGTCCTGACACTACTGCTGACGCAGATGTTTGATTCCCTTCGCCGAGTGTCATTTACACTCATCTGCAGAAAACCTTAGTAGATTGGGGCCGGGTGCCCTTCCTGACACCCTGCGATGGGATTAAACCCACAGCCTCTGGCTCGCCAGCTCCTGAGGCACCCGTTCGACCCCTGAGAAACAGGAGTACAGTGAATGAGGAAGCATGCAGGGAGCTTACCTTGTAACTGGTGTACACATAGTTGAAGGAAAGCTGAATAATATGCAGGTCTGACTGGTCGACAGACTTGTCTCCAGATATAACATGAAAACAGAAAGGTGGCCCCGTTGACCACCATGTTTCATACGGATCTCTCTTAAACACTGTGGAAATGCGCGTCAGCCACCACAGCTCCAGACCTGCTGCCTGCAGCGAGTCGAATTAAGACCTCGGGTGATTTTTATCAATAATTGTTTCCAGTGCATGAGACGCATTCAGGCAGATTTCAGTCCACCAGCCCTCGCACAGGCACTGGTGTCGTTTTGCTGGAGAGCGTAGCGGCGTATGTGTGCTGCTGCATGCATAAAACGAGTCTTCCAGTGTATTCCCACTGATTGGATTAATACAACCTTGAATTGGATTTTTGATTTGTTGAGACCCCGGCCCCCTTTACACACACACACACACACCTAATTTAATTAAATCCTATGTAACGTTTGCTAGCTTCTGATGACTCGCGTTTTGCTGCCAACGTGTTTAAGAGAGAGGTGGGGGAGGAAATGAGACACTCGTGCATTGATGGAGCACTTATTAACGGAGTTATCAATTCCAAATATACATGCATCCTTTCACTGAATCAAACAGCCCAAATCCGGCGTAGCAGGTTTGATCCCGCCACAGGATGTCGGGATGAGGGCTTCCAGCCTTCAGTTCCCCTTGCTCGGTAGAAGTGAAGCCTATGTTGTAAAGCCTTTGAGTTGTCACTAGACTGGAAAAAGGCTGTGTAAGAATAAGTACCTTTACTATTCATCATTAGGCCAACACACCACAGTGGAGGGTTGTCTATGAATTCCCTCTAACTTTGGCACTCTGACACTGTTTTGTCGAGCCATTTGGAAAAGCCTCAGGAGGCTTGGACAAAAGGCTGATCAGTCCCCCCTTTCTCTCTCCGAGGCACATTTACTGCCATCTATTTGTCATCAGCACCCAGCAGCACCGAGCCGCGCCTGATGTTTTGCCCGCAGACTGGTTGGGTTTTCTCTGTGACAGGCATGAATGGTGGACACCTGTTCAACCTTTTGTTTTGGCTCTAGTCTCAGCACAGGGCCAAGAAACGCTGCAGACAGGTTTTCAAAGATGACCTTCAAGCGAATGAAAAAAAAAATGGTATGAATGGGGAACCAGTGGCTCAGTGGTGGAGCGCTCACCTCCAAGTTGGGGGTTGGGGGTTTGATCCCACCGCAGGGCCTCAGGAACAGGACATCTGGCATTAATCCGCCATGCTCAGTAAATGCAAGATACAGATCTAAAGAGCTTCGAGTGATCATGTCTTGTGATCATCTACCATTCTTATCTGAAGTTGGGTCATGGATCTGCTGGAGCCTATACCAGCATTGACGGGTGGAAGGTGGAGAAACACCCTGGGCAGTTTGGTATTCCATTGATAACTAGACAACAGCCCTACCCCCTCAGCTCTGCCACCCCTCATAGGGGTATATGTTGTGAAAATGGAGGTCTGTAAATTGGCATATAAACAGGGTCTGGTAAGTGTTACTGAAACCTTGTAGAGTGGCATAGCTCAGTGGGTAGAGTCTGGCGATTGGAAGGTTGCAGGTTCGATCCTCAGTCCTGCAGAGAGCATGTCGAGGAGTCCTTGAGCAAGACACTGAACCTCTCAATGGCTCCCCTAGCGCTATTTGATGGCTGTCCACTGCTTTTATATAATAGGATGGGTCAAATGGAGAGAAATGCAAATTTGCCTTGTGGGATTGATAAGGGAACCATTATTATTACCTAGTGGTAATGGACGACCCAGACCTACTGATGAAGACCTTGCTCCACCTTTAAGTCATGGTATGGGAGCCGCCATGGCAGCACAAGAGTTTCATTTGAACCAGATGGAGCTGTGGCTGTCAGGCTTCATCCCTCCGCTGCTCACTTCAGACCTGGTTTAGGCTGGCTGGGTGACTGATGGAGCTCATCAGAGCCCTTTAATGGCTGTCTCTTGGTCTTTGGTTCACAAATGGGGTATGGCAACACTAAAACACACTGTTAATCCACCCCAGACACAATGAAGATTTGAAGGCACAAACGCCAGCGAGGGGGGTGTGGGGCGTGCTGTTTGAATGGAGTGGTTGGTCAGGTCGATAAACCTCCTGGATAGTTGACAATCAGAAGCATGTCTCTTCTCTCTGACTGGAGATGAAGACCTGCCTGAAGCAATGTAGTCACTCCAGCTTTTTAATTTAGTTCTAGTTGAGGAGATTTGGGTGGAGTGGCATAGCTCATGAGGTAGGGTGGTCATTTAGTAATGGTAATATTGATTGTTTGATTACTGGTTTCGTCAGAAATCGTGTGGAGGTGTCCTTGAGCAAAACACTAAACCCCAAAGTGCACAACTCCTGTGGCCCGTCTTTAGATAAGTGGTTGATGATGAATGTATAGCTGGATGGATGGACTATTTAGTGTTGGTTCCACTGTTGCAGTCAAGCTAAAAGTTTTAGTTTTTTTAAATCCGGTTAATGTTAGAGCCCACAAACTTAGAGGGGCACATTGAAATCTGAGAGTACACGACCCACCACCGCCATATTGGAAAAAGAAGAGGCTCGAGGTGATCATTTCCAAATCTTTCTGATGTTCCTGACATCATCATGGATTAATATTTGAAGATCATGCACATTCGGAGCCTTTGTCTCCCTCCAATAAGACTTCTCAACACAGGCTCCGGAGTTGAACACTAGCAGAAGTCGGTCTGCACTCAGTGCCTTGACACTTGGGTCAACTGTTGGTTGACAGAAACGAGTATTCCTTTATATCAAGAACAAGAAGTGTCACCGGATGTGTTCCTAAAGCTCACACACGTCCATAGTTGCAAGAAGCAGACACCGGAATAGATGGTCATACTCTTGCATTATTTAGTGACATGCTGAAAGGTCAGAACATTAACTGTGGAGGGGTTTGTTTTTCACTTTAATGTTTGGGGTCTTGCTTTTTAGAATTTGGGTTCTGTGCTGCCATGCAGACACCAGAACCCTTCATCAGCGCATATACACAGTATGGTGCTCGACACTCTAATTGTGTGTACATGAAGTAATGGGAGGCATAAATGTTGAGTAACTAAGCGTGAACTAACCTTTTAAAAGGACCTTTGTATGTACAATAAGCTACCAGGGGAATGCCAGTCTCAATATTAGCTGCCTGAGTGGATTTGGCATACCTGTTTTTAGGCTGTGCATAATGTGAACATGGATTATTTAATCAATAGAGGACTGGGGCTGTTCTCTCTAATGCTACTGTTATAGCTGACAGTGTGACAAGGTGTGGTTAATGTTAGAGGTTGTCATGTACCTCCAAAGGAGATGGAAGTCCAAAGGCCTGCTGTGTTTGCCACAACACAGGGTGGCAAAGATCAGGAGGTAGGACAGTCAACTAGTAGTCTTCTTGTCTGAAGGGTGGATGTTCGATCCTGCAGCCCCTGCAGGAAGCATGTCGAAGTGTGCTTGAGCAAGACACTGAACCCCTAATTGTTCAAGCCTTGTGATGGAATGGCGACTTGTCCAAGGTATCCCACCTTCATCCAATGAGCACTGGGATAGGCTTGACTGTGACCTGACGTTGGATCAGCGGTTGAGCATGGGTGGATGGATGGAAACTGGATGTATTGGGTGTAAAGTGAACCAAACTCTTAGAGCCTGACTACTGATGAATATTTTTGATCTTCATCAAATCAATACCCCTTATATGGAAGTTGATTTTCAAATTGTCAATATGGCTTCATTTTTTGTGTCCTAAGAATCTGGAGATTCAGGAACTGTTGCCCAAACGCATCCGTCTACAGGTCAGGCCAGCTTTGACCGCTCAATTTGCTTACTATTGAACACACTGTAAATGAGATGGATTTCAAAAGGCATCTTATTCTCGTCTAAGTGCACTAAATTATCAACCTTCCTTGCAAAGCCGTTGTACGAATAAATGAAGCCCGGACACTATCATAGCTGTAGCTTAGAGATATTGGACACCGATGAGTGCAGAAGACCGAGGACAGAAATATTAGAGCCAATGTTTTATTCATCTATTTCTGGAACAGCAGCAGCTGCCAAGCAGTGTTTTGACATTCACTGTTAAAAACATCCTTATGAGCAGCTGACTCCTTAATCTGGGTCATGTGACGGTGGCTCTTTTAGTTCCGATGGATTCACAACTTCAACAGATCCAGGTTCTTACCTGATTATCATCATCAGAGGTGATGCAGGGAGCCAAGGACACACGGTGCTCTGATTGACTGGCAATGCTGACAGCATCTTGTTTCCATCTGTGGGGGTTTCCTCCAGTTGCTCCGTTTTCCCCCATCTAAAACACATGCATGTTGGGGTTGTAACTCCTGCCTGTGCCCCTGAGCAAGACAGTAGGAAAAATAACTGGAGTTTTACCCTGGGCGTTCCAGCTGTGCTCTCTGCTCCTATACAATAAGACTGGTTAATTGCTGTGGACAAGTTTTGTTTTCTGTATGTACAAGGAAAAATGAGTAAAGCTTCTTAAGCACCCACCCTGTTTCTTTTGTAATACCTGGAAGTTCACAACTGAACTTAAGTGAGTTATGGAAAAAAATTACATGCATAAAATATGCATGATAAAATTGAATGTGGTTCAATTCCAACAGATCAAGGAGCAATATATCTATTATATCAATTGATATATTAATACCAACTTAATAATAATAATGATTATTAATAATAAATAAAGGAGAGTCCATATTAATGCTCATTTAGAATATTAATATGCCAGATATAGTCACCGGGCTATTTTTGTCTATTGTCTCAAGTAGTTAGGGGTTCAGTATCTTGCTCAGGGACACCCTTGGACACACTATCTGAAGGAACCAGGGATTAACCCATCAATCCTCTGACTAATAGATGACCACCCTACCTCCTGAGTTATGCTGTCCCTTCATCATCATCTTCTTCATCATTTTACTTCCATAGCACTCATTAATCGGCTCAGTGAGAACATATACACTTTGTCCAAATGGTAAAGATTGAGCCTTGGTTGTCCAAGTCATGTGATCCCACAGTACCTGCCTTTGTCTTTCTCCTGTTGGGAGTGAGTGATGGACAGCGAACCATGGACTCCTTTTTCTCAGTTTTCAGCAAACACAACTGTTACCAGCCCAGTCGGGAAGGGAAATTAAAAGCTCATTGGGAGACCGTGAGTGGTTGGTGCTGTCATGACCCACAGAATTTGGCACGGCTCTCGGGGTTTGACACTCAGCGGTGAGGCATTCACCAAGTGAGCCCCACAGCAGCGAGCTTGTCTGGTCAACTGAAGACCGGCCAGCACCTGACTGTCCATCACAGGGTCTCCTATCGTGTACAACTTTTACAGAACCCTAGAATGGCAGCTACCTAGCTTGTACCAGCAGATTTGGAGAGAGGGTTCTTTTTATTCTTTTGATGTTTAGCATCTTAGGGTAATGTTCGTGAGCCCGCTGCTTAGAAGAGTGATCCAGGGTTACCTCATGGTCTTAGAACTGGCTTTGGGTGATTGTTATGGTGAATGCAGATGTGTGAGACGGTGCTGTAAACCTTTAATAGGCAGATGCTGCTCAGCCTCATTTAAAGTCACGCACACATTCAGACAGTGGGGAAGTTTATTAGAAGTGGCTATAAAAGTGTATAATTTGAGCCTAAGTGGAACTCGAGACTTAAATGGGTCATGTTCACTGCTATTAATTTGCACGAGAGCTTTTTAGTGCCAGGGTTGAGCTGCTGAGCTGCATGGGGTGGACTTTGTCCCATGTGAAGTCATTTATTGTCATCCATTGATTATTTTATGTTTCATTTGGAGAGTTCATGTGGTGCAGATGCATTCCACCTCTTGACTCATTGACTATTTTAAATGCTGACTTTTGATTAGAACTATTTCTTCCACTCGATGTGCGGTGGAGTGGAGGCTTATGAGAAGTCTGTTTTTGAGGGGTCTATTTTACATGTCAGGATTAGTTCCCATGTGGTGGGAGTAGACACAGACTTAAATGAAGCTTGGGGGAATTCAGGCTGGGGATCCTGCTTGATACCCTTTAGTGGGTTCAAACCCGCAACATCTGTCCCATCAGTTCCCGAAGAATACTGTACCACTGAGATACCGCAGCCCCTTACAGGTCATTACAGGAGCTGTAATTATCTGTAGACAGACAGTGGGTTGGTGCAGCATGGTTCCCTTCCAGAGTATGTTCTCATGGCTGAGACTTCCTCAGAGGCTCCACAGTCACTAGCTCATAATACACCCAAACCCTGACTGCGGGAATTTATTCTTATTGAGGAATTAATAGAAGGGAGTGAAAAATGAATACATA